>OVBX01000399.1:0-25639 GCA_900406325.1 Erucastrum elatum
ATTTTATTTTAAAATAATCAAATAATATAAAATATTATTTATATGTTGAAATACCAAAAAACATTATTCATATTTCAGCTATGTGAAATATTTGTATAATATATATATATATATTTAATTATTTTATTATCACTAATATTTTAGTTTATAAAATATAAAATATAAAATATATTATATTTATCCCGCAGTTATACTATTCATTAGAAATGTCACCATTCATATTTATTATGAACCGCACCGCTTAAACAAACCGCAGTTGTTCCGCAGTGTGTGTTTCTTCTGTATAAACCGCAGTGAAACCGCATCGCACTAACCAATCCGCTTATCCCGCACCGCCCAACCCGCTGTTATCATTCGGAGCCATCAACAAAGCAGAACGGAACTGACGTTCAATAGTAGCCTTGTGGACAAATATCTTTCTGTATTCCCACAAGTTTCCTTGTTAAATGCCGACTACTATGTTTGCTAATGATAATTTTATTATTATTGATATGAGGTTATTATAGTACATACATATGTGAATGTATAACTACAGTAAAACATTTATAAATTAATACTCGATAAATTAATATAATTTTATAGTCTCAAATTGAGTTTTTGGTTCAGTCTATCTCGATAAATTAATATTTATATAAATTAATAAAAATATAATTTTGGTTTAGTCCTAACATTATTAATTTATAGAGGTTTCACTGTACCTAACATATTCTTTTTTTTTCAGAATCCAAAGATATTGATACAAAAATTTTAATTACTAGGTGCCAATCCGCTCATGCATATGAATAGCTATTTACTAAAGAAACAAATCATAATAATCGGTTAATATTTTGTTTCATTTATTTATTATTGTATTTAAAAAATAAAAAATAAATACAAGATATTTAAAATATTATTACGTTGTTATGATCATTAGTCATATGATTTTGGACTTAAACATTTGAAAGATTTGGTTATTTTCGGATGTATTATTAAAAGAACATTATTATTTTTGAAAATACTTCTTTTTCTTGCTTTGTAAATTTTCCATTTTTAAATTACATTTTTATATTTTTTTATAAAACAATATGTTGTATAATTTACAGATATGTTTTTATGATTTATGTGGTCTCTAAAACATTGTAAAGAAACTAAAAAGTTATTAATGGAAATTACATATAAAAATTTAATTCATTAAAGGTAACTATGTAATTGAATACTTTAAAAATTAACGTGAGTGTGACACATATGAAAATAATTTCTTAAATAATATTATAGAAATTTTTATATTATATCACTCCAAATTAATTTCTAGTATTATATATTGTGTCTCAGATAAAATAAGTATTACTTTAAGTAGATTAGCATAATCGGAAAAAAAAGATAAAAGGAAAATACATAGAATTAAAAGTACTTGTGAAATGGTGTCTATCATTCTTAATTGTTTTTTCTCACCGTCGTTTTCTTGTTTTTATATGGATATTATATCTTTCAGATTTTTTTTTTATTTTAAATATTTATCTATATGATTTTATATTATAGAAGTAAAATTTATTACCATCATATTTATAAGATTATGTATTTACTTGTGTTTAATCAACTTTAGAAAGTTTTTTTGACATCTAACGATAATCAACTTTATATATATATATGTTGCTTACCAAATTACATTTACTATTATGAATTATAATTACTTCTGTGCTTTTAGCTTATATGATTTGATATGTTATTAGTGGTCTTTTATTTAGAATGAAATTAGTGGTCATCCATACTTCTGTGTTTTTATCTAATTTGCTTCTGCTTCTGCATCTGTTAAAGCTATTTTGTACAAAGGATTCTCTGTTGATCTATAATAAATTCACTTTTGACATCTAAACAAGAAGTTACCTGCCAATGGAGTTGCATATAAGATCTAAAGGAATACTGTTTTAGTTAGGGTGTCCATATAAATATTTGTGTATTGAAGATAACAAAAGGCTCTAGAGGGAATATAATCCGGATCCTTAATCTTAGAGTTGGTAATGGTTCAAAACAAGTATTGAAGAAAGAAGAGTAAGGAGTATAACTCATGATCTAACTGTGTTTTATTGGTCGTCATGGTTGAGTTTTTCCTCCATAGTCGATGTTAATTTTACAGAAGGTAAAAAACAAAAGAAGACTAATTATTTGTGGAAAATTCAATGTGAAGAAAACCAGCTCGGCCACATGGTTTGGTCTCCTTTGCTCACTTCTTCCTTATCTTCTTTGCACCATTCTTCTTTATATATATACCCCATCTCACATGTCTATAATCGAACATATAATTTTCTGAGAACCCACAAAACTGGAGAACAAAAAATAGAAAGGGAACTAGCTTGTTATGGCCAGACAAAGAATGATCACAGTTGAGTCGCCAACGAAGAAAATGGGTGGAATTTTGAAGCTCAAGAATGTTGTAGAAAAGTTGGTGCTGATCAAAGGCTTTTCCTCGGCCAAGAAACATTGTTCCAACGAATACGGCGGTGACCGTGTCCCAAAAGATGTGAAGGAAGGTCATTTTGCGGTGATAGCCGTTGATGGATATCATGAGCCTACGCAAAGATTTGTTGTCCCATTAATGTTTCTAGAACACCCGATGTTTAGGAAGCTTCTAGAACGTGCGGAGGAGGAATACGGGTTCTATCATGATGGAGCCATCATGGTACCTTGCCGGCCAAGCCACCTCCGGACGATATTGACCGAACAGTGGTGCTAGAGTTTTTAGCTGTAATTAATATTATATTGGGTCTACTTCATTTTAATATGTCCTCACACCTCAAACTTGCATTACGAACAGTTAAGATGAAAATTGTCCGGGAATTTAAGATGTGATATACTACAGTCTTAATCTGAAGAACTGATGATCTAAAACTCAGTTTATTTTAAATAATTTCATATTTTAAAACAACTGATTAAAGTGTGTTGTTTAGTCATTTAGACTCGAATTTGACTCTTGTATTACGCTTGAAACTGTAATTTTTAAAACTTAACTTTCATCTTTTTCAACGATTTTTGCTTTTTGTTTTTGTTCGTAACAGAACCCTAAAATAAAATGAAAATGTTATTGTAACCATAAGAATCTATTCTTCTATTGTTTCAATGAAAAATTATGTTGTACGAATAGACACAGTCTATCAAATCCCGACCAAATTATAAGTTATTGATACCTTCACTAACCTTTTTATTACAAATAGTTAAAGTTAAAGTGAAAGTGGGGCAGATATGTATTTCTTAAACATAGCGTCAGTTCGAATGTTGTAACTCTATACTGGAGGCGCAGGAACGGTAAAATTTGATGTGTGGAGGAGATATGAGACGTCAACTCATATGTTAAAATACTGTAAATATCTATGTTCCCTGATAAAATATATAGATATTTACATTCATATAGTATTATGTTAATGGTAGGCCAATGTGCATAAAACCAAAAGAAAGGGTAGGACAGTGTACACCAATCCGTACCTGTAGTTTCTTAATCAGTGCACCCCTCCACACATGACCCGAGGGAGGAGACTAGGACTGGCCAAAATATGGGCATTGTTTAAAATTAAACTGCACATGTAATAAGATTATGAGTTTGAATATAATAGTGGTTATTCTTCTAATGAAATCACAATCATTAATGTTTCTTTTCTAAAATAGAAATCATAATCTACCATTCAACACTTGTAACTTGTGCTTAAAGAAAATTTTTGACAAAGGTTAAAAGGAAAATTAAGTTTGTGTATGATGTTTCTCGCTGTATTTTACAGAAATATTTTACGAAAATCACACTTTCTACTAATACAATATTTCGTCTATATGTATAATGACAAAAGGCAAGAAGTTAGGTTTTGAACAAACATACTTTTTTGTTTTGAGCAACCAGACTATAATCCAATATACAAATTGATTATTGCTTGTTAATTGATGTATCATTATATGCAAATATGGAAAAGTGTTAACTGAATGTGGTGTCGCTTTTGTACAACTCACACTTATAGAAAGATCATACGTTCCCTGTGGGCATTATTAATCTGTGAAAGTAACGGAGTTTCTGTAGAATCCACATCCGTCAGCTGTGAGGTAGTGTTATAGAAATTTACGATAACTTTCAAATACTGACAAATGTATTTTGTGAACTATCTCGTTAATATTGGTAATACCAAAGTCAAAGTTAATTAAGGTCACAGTAAAGTTAGAAGAACAATTATATACGTTGGGATCCGAACTATGAAAACTCGTTAAAGGCCTTTTATATTTGTAGGACAATGAAAATCCCTATTGAAAATTAAACAAAAGCGACCGGAAATGATAATACTGAAATAGAAATTTGCTAAAAAAATTAAACAAGATTTGATTTTTTTTTCCTATATAACTTGATAAATCCTTTATAATGTGGACGGTTTTATACAATTTTGATTATTTTAGTACAACAACGGTATAACTATTTTGCAACAACCGAAATAAAATCTACAAACCTAACTACTACAATATGCTCTCCAAATTTATCTTAGATTGAAGAGTAAGTGTTTTGCTGAAATCTAGTTTGTGTAATGAGTAATTAAAAGAATTAAAGTGTGTGTCTATATGGAAAGATAAGTTTGACCCACATGATAAGCATAAACGGAGAAAATGAATATTTTGAAGTACTTCCTTATTAAGCAAGTAGCAGGTAACAAGAATATTTCGACATACCTGAAAATGTTCTATAATTATCTTGATGCAATCTAAAAGATTTGAAATTATTAAGATATTATATACACAATCTTACAAAATTAACCGATGATAATCTGCAAAAAAATTTGATATGATTTTTTTTTCAAAAAAACACATTTTAATAATATTTATCTGTGAAGTGAATAAGATCAGGTATGGTTTTCAGTTAAAAAGAAATCAGGTGTGGTTGAGTATAAGTATAGCTAGGGTCGATAAGATCATGATTATCCCTGAAACTCTTACTGGATTTTCTAATTTTTTCATCTTTTTTTTATTTTTGTTTGAACTAATTAAAAAGTAAAAAATCACCAACCACAGATTGTTGTGTCAGTGGAATACGCGTACAGTACAAAAAACCCATTTAAATCGATCCTTAGCTAACGCCTTTTGTGGTCGGTTTTTCCATTTCTGTGGGCTCCATGAACTTAGAAATTCCATTATCACCTGCGATAACTGTGGTTTAAATTCACTTTCTTTATAGAAGGACTGGTAAAAAGAGTATTACTAAACTCGTTCTTCTGTTTTTAGTTATCTAAATATCCCTTATATCTTAATGTGAACTAACAGTTGGGTACATAAATTCATTTTATAACAAAGAAGTATTATCAAACTCATACTTACCTTCTAATCATCTAAAGCTTACATGTTTATTATTATTTTTAAATCACCATACACCCATAACGATTTAATCAATTACATTCTTAGAGTGGTCCATCAAATCATCTTCAACGCATTCGAAGAAAGTAGATTTTGTTCTCTGCTACACAAATAAATTCGGGTCGAAAATGACCCAACCTTAGAACTCCAAATCCCATTCTATGAAATTGGTAATCCCTTTCAATTTTAAAACTGTTTCTTCGGTCACAACAAATCTCTAGTCAGAATCTGATTGCACCCAATGGCTCCGCACGAAACCAGCTGGTTCGGTTTTATACATTTCTTTTGGTAGCTATGCACACACGTTAATTGTGTATGGGTTATTCGTCCTAACATCGTTAGCTCCGGCGAGAACAATCTTTTGCTGGAGAGTTTTAAGTGGGAAGCTGGTGATCGTGATTCCTTGGTGTTGTTAGATGTAAGTTTTGTGGCGTTCGAGTATCAAAGAGTTTTTAGTTCACTGTGGATGGAATGTACAGTTCTGGAGAGTGTATATTGTAGATCCTAAAATCTACACTAAGTATTTGATAGTGTTTGAGATGTAAACTATGGACGATATAAAGATGTGGGCAACGATATCCTTAGAACACAACAATATAAACGGAAATCGTTCGACAAAAATAGACTTTTATTGATAAATGAGATCGATTTCAACAGAGTGAATGAGATCGGAAACTACAAAGAGATCGACTAAAGAACAGTAACAAAACGAGGTCGAAAGTGGTAAAATGAGATCGATGTAAAGTGTGTGCTCTCTCTAAGGTTTTTCACGTGTCCTCTATGCTTCTTATTTGTCTCCCTTTTATAATTTTTCGACTCCGTGATTCTTATAACTTCTTCCTCGATCTCGGGAACTGCTCTGACTTTGTCTTTCGAGCTCGCTGGTTGTCGAAGGCTCTTCTGGTTCCCGGCCCATTTTCTAATCTCGGCCCCTTAAATTATTAGACCAAAACTGGGTCCAACATATATGGTGTGAAGTTCCATTTCTTTGTTTCCCGTTGTTGACTGATAAGGTTAAACATCAGAAGCTTGTGGTTGATGATTGGTAGATTGAGGTGAATTTCTGTGAGGATCGATGTATCGTTGGGAGAGATGAAGTGAAGATGAGTTTTGATGACCGTTTGATGTGTCCAAAGATCGAGAGAGAAAATCTAAGGTTTGAAGGGACTGGTAAAAATGAGTTTTGAAGTATCAACAACATGCAATCGATCAAGGAGATATATATGGTATCTTAATAGATATTTCACACCTCTCTTCATTGTTTGTATGGCTTTCTTTCTTGTTCACCCCTAGATCATAAAATGGAGAAGCAAATGAGTTGGCAAAGTTTGAACTCAGAAATTTGAATTAATCTTGTAATGGGTGACGTTTTGGCTAGCTTCTTGGGCTCTTTTAATTTAAGTTATGGTTGATAAGAAAATAACTATATTTCACTCAAAATTCCAAGGATGTTTCAGCTATTATACATCACTCAAAATTCAAATACATATAATTTAACTTCTCCAAGTGGAATTATATTAGAAATTCCGATGGAACATCAAGTCAAAGTTCTCGAGAACCTCGGATGGAACTCAAGTAGTGCACAGCCGCAGAAGCATCCCATGAACCGGCCAGTTCTTATGACACAGTTATGAGGTTTCTTCAAGAGGATGATAATGGTAAAAAGTGGATATGGAAGCTATAAATAGGATCATTGAAAATAAAAAAATAAATAAGCTTATTGATGCTATGCATTGGTGAGTGTTTAGTTTACTCACTAGCTTGCGATGGTTTCTTTTAGTGCCAGTTAACTTGATTTGTGATGTGGATTTTCTATCTGTTTCTTTTAACAAGCGCTCCGAAGTACATAATGAACACGGAATGAAGACAGAAAATGCACTGTTCGACCGAAACTATTATGTAATATCTTTTTAATTAAACTAACCCAAATTCAATGAAAACAAGGAGTATTTGATCATTGAAATTACAGACGCATGTTTCATAATAGGCCTTGAACATCCCAAATAGCCAACTACAAAATTTCAATTGAAGTTCAAACCAAAGACACTGATGCAATTAATGAGTAGTTGCTTGGGTTGAGCACAATAGATACATTATTGTTGTGAGGAAGTGTTGGAGGCATCTGAAGCAGTTGTGCAAAACATTCTAAAGGAAGGCGATGAGGAAATCTAAATTGTACAACCATCGTCTCTAGTGTCTTTGAGTTTCTCAGCACCAATTCCATGAACGAAGCGATGAGTTTGGATGCTGCATTCTCACAGCGCACCATGGGCAAAATTCCCTCTGAAGTAGGAAAGTTCTGAATATATTCTGATCTTGAGCATTGATCCGGATTCAAACCTCGTTGACTCAAATAGTAGTCAATATCTTGATCCTGTATACAACAAAGGAAAGTTATTCCAGAGAAAACTAAAACGTATCTCCACAATTTTTTTTTCTCTTACAAAATATCATCCCTATATAGTAAAAACGTAAATGGGATAGTTCTTGCAATGGCCTACTCATTTAATATAAGTTTGCACGATCTTATAAACATACGAGAAAATGAAACGAGGTTTCTAGTAAAATACTTTTATGGTGCCGCCGCAAGTTGCCTGTGTTATTAGCTTCTTTAGTACAGGTGAATTTTGTAGTAGCCTTGTTATACCAGGAATAGCAGATCGAACAACCATTGTTCCAACAATCAAAGTTTGGACCCTAAGCATTGGAAAAGGACGACCACAGAGCTCGGAGAGAGATAGCATCTAGCAATACGATGATAATAATGTCAGACATGATCAAAAAAACCTCTACGGAAATAAAAGAATAACATAACAAGAATTGTATAAAGTAGTGAATTCATGTTGTCTTATTACATGTGCTTATATGCATTTGTCTTCGAATCATGTATAAACAGTGAAAGCTTAATCATCAATCAAACAGAAAAAGAGATAACAAGAATGGAAGAGACGTATATAATTAATATACCTGAAGAAGGGTTCTCCCAAAAGTAAGCCTCTCTACATTTTGCAACTTTTCTACCATCTTTAGCACCATGATTTGAACAAAATCAGCCATGGGGAGAAAATTATGGTTGATGCAAATTTCAAGGCTAGCTTCGGTCACAAAGGAGACATCAACTAAAGTACATGGTTCCTCATACATTGTCAATTTCAAATAATGGATATGCGGCGCTACAATCTCGACTGGATATGAACTGTTCAAACCCCACATAATCTCCAATCTCCTCAGGCTCAGTGATTTACTCAGATCAAGAAGCTGAGGTAAACCTCGACAGTAATTCAATTCCAAGGTTTCAAGAATTGGACAGCCAGAGAGAATATTATCAAAGGATTCATCATAGGAGAGATTGCATGAACCCATTGTCAAGTTTCTTAGGGATTTCCAAGACACTGTTGTGCATCTGGGAATCAAAGCAGATATCACGTAGAGTTGCTCCAAGGAGGAACTAAGAAAAAAGAAATCTCGACAAGTAAGATTATGGAAGCAGACATACAGTTTATGCACGCTTCGAGACATAGCGAACTTGATCCACCTATTAATCTCGCGTGACGTGACATAGGCGTTATCAAGACAAAAACTTGCGAGTTTAAGAGCCCTGTAGGATTTTAGGGTTTGGTTTATCTCTCGGGCCGTAGCTTCCACGCCAAAGGAGAGACAAGGTGTCTCGCACCAAACATGCCTCCATCTTTTGGACAAGACGGAAGTTCTTACTGCGAGATTGGTGTGATTAAATGAAATAATATGGTGGAGTATCTCATCTGGCATAGAGCTTATGAAATCTTCACTGTCCCCTGTTGATGAAGTCTCTTGTTTCGGTTTGCTTTCGCTAGGGTTTCTTTCTCCGCTATCCGCCATCATAAACAATTTTTATTATAGGGTTCTCTCTGTTCTTTTTACAAGAGTTTTCTGTCAAGGTTTCTAATCTATTTACATAAATTTCGTTTTCTAAGTTTTCCATATTAATCGATGACTCTTTAGTATAAAACTTTTTTTTTGTCCTGATTTACCTTAATTATCCTTTTTAGTTATCAAATTTGATCAAATAAATATTTTGTGAACAGGAAAATTATAAAAGAATAGAAACAATTTTTAGAACTCCAAACATATATAACTGCTAATTTTTTGGAGTTCTAAAAATTGTTAAATAAAAGTTTCAAACAATTACACCACCTTTCTTTTCAGTTTCCAAACTTAATTTGATCCATTAAATTGTCTACTCTTCAGTAATGTAAAACAAACTCAAAACCAAGAATTTTAATTGTTTTCACTTTCAACTACAAAAAAGACAAACGTAAACATTATTATCTTGAAATCATCACCCACCTACCTAGAACTGTTATTCTTCTTGTGACAAAGCAGTAAACGAGCAGACACATTCTTGTTAAGACCAAAACGTAATAGAACATAAACAATAAGACGGTAGCCAAAAGCCATAGCCAACAAGACAAGCATGTTCCTCCATTTGGAGCTTGTCTCTGGAGATATCTGGTAATTTCCTCGAATTGCTTCATAACCCGATATACTCCTCACTTCTCCAACCGCAAACACTTCCCCTAGGTACTCGTTCTCCAAAAGACCCTGTCAACATTCAAAATAACCAATAATGTCTTAAGAGTTTTCACCTGGAAGAAGAAGCAAAGAGTGGTTTTATTTTTCCAAGTGTTTTGAATGTGTTAACCTCAATGGAGTAAGTGTGGAATGCGATGTAAGCTAACGGGTAAGTCCAGATGGGTTTTGGCAAAGCGTTACGGATTCTGAAGTGACCTGCAGCGAGCATCATGATCACCTGCAATGATCCACAACAAGTATGAAAAGATCAGTGAAGGCGGTACTCTCATTTTACTAATATCACCTAGAGATACTAAACTCTCATAGAAATCATCTAAGAAAAAGGTAAAATTTGAAAGAAACAAAAACTCACGTGTAGAGAGATGAGAGTTAAAGTGCTCCAGTAAACATCTCGCCAAATGCAAGCGATGAAGAGCATCAACCCTTCATTCACCAATAGACACATGAAAAAGTTGAGCACAAAGTACATCAACAAGCTGAAATCATCTCTGAGTCCGACCATGAAGTAGAAGACAAGACTTGAGGAGATGGACATGAGAAACAAGAACGGTATGCTTCCCAGAAACTGCCCCAGTAGGAAGACGAAAGCACCCGAATGCTGGTTCGATGCTTCACTTCCATAAATCTATTAAAAGAACAAAAAAGCTAACTTCAGAGCTCAAAAGAAATAACTGATCAAAGAAAGATTGTAGAAAATTAACAAGAATAAATGGTTAAACCTTGATTTCTTTCAAAAGCGAAGGTATTCCAGCAATCCCCAAAAGCGAGGCAAAGGAGACAAAAACAAACACTGCAGAAACTCTTGTCTGCAAGAAAAATGATAAAAATTGCTCAAATGTGACATGTTGAGAAGAATGAGTACAGATGACTTACTGCAACAGAAGACAAAGAGTGTCCCAAGCCAGAATACAATGTGCCAATACAAAGTGTAAGAATCATGTAGAGGATAAGTCGGAGCCAATAGTATTTCCATTCCCTAGACATAACCAAAAGCGATCTCCAAGTGAGCACTGCAACACGTGTAGCAGCACCGGCCTTTCCCTTGGATTTAAGCTGTGTACCCTCCTGCAAAAGAAAAAAACGTAGATGTCTATTTACATGTCTAAATGTTCAAAACAAAAAATTATTAATGGACCAACTGATGATACCCTTTCGGTAAGTTTGAAGATCATAGTCTCAACAGAAGCAGCATCTTCAGATGATTTATAAGTCGCCTCAAGAGTACGAATAGCGACAGCAGTATCCATATTCACTGCTGAAAAGTCACCATTATCGTCCTGTTTGTTCACAATTTTAAGCTCATATCATCAGAAAAAAAACTAATGTTACAAGAAGAAACACAAGCCTACTTGTGTAATTAATGTTATATGTTACCTGCCAGTTTTTGCACATTGCAATAATCCTATCGAAATCGGTGTTTATAGCCCTCAAGAAATGATCTGATGGACTTTGCATTATAGGGCATGGGAATCCAGCATTTGAAAAGTGCTACAAAAGGATCACACAACACGAGTCAACATACTTCAGAGAGACAGAGAAGAGAGAGTGTTTCCATTCAAAAACATTATACCTGTAAGCAAGCAAGCGTCTCCCCAAAGAAGAGAGTGTTTCCATTTGACAAAAGACAGATTCTATCAAACAAACCAAACACTTCGGTGCTGCTCTGATGAATCGTGAACACAAGCGTGCATCCCATACTCGCAAGCTTTTTAAGCGTCACCATCATAAGCAGTGCTGAAACACTGTCGAGATGATAAAGAGGCTCATCGATGAAAAGAATGTGAGGTCGCATCACAAGCTCACGAGCTATAGAGACACGTCTTCTCTCCCCACTTCGAAGACCCTTCATGTAACAGTGCCCACCTATCAACTTGTTCGCGTAATCACTCAGAGACATGGCCTGAATCGCATCTTCCACTACTCCCCTCTTCTGGCAGAGGAAACCTGGAAGCTGAAGCAGCGCTGAGTAGTAAAGAAACTCACGAACCGTAAGCGAACCAATCAGCTCCGTCTCCCTCTCAACATATCCGTAAGATCCGTAAGGCATATGTGACTTAGACCCATTCACAAACACCTCACCATACATTTTAGCTGAAGGAGGCAGTCTTCCTACAAAAAGATTCAAGAAAACATGAAAACAAGAAATCAAGAATTGTTCAGTAACTAATACTACTTACCAGCAAGAGCCCTCAAGAGAGTAGACTTCCCTGACTTGGCAGGACCCATGATAACAGTCATAGTCCCGGGAAACGCATAACCATTCGAACTCTTCACAACTTTATCAGAGTATCTTCTCTTCCCTGTCATAGTAACAGTCAAATCTCTCCAAGCAATAGAAGCACCTGCGATTTTCCTAACAGCATTTCCCCCAGCTCCTCCTTCAGGGACAACAGGAGGAGAAGCCACTGAACCGCTATTGATTTTGGATAAAGAAGGTGAGATGGGAGTTGCTGTGGCGTCGTTGATAGAATCTCCACCTCCACCATTACCACCACCACCACCAGCTTCGTACTCCGTTCTTACATCAGCCTCATCCCATTCAGGAGAGTCTTCAAAGGAGATAGGTTGTCTGAGAGAACCAGGTTTTCTGACGTAGAAGAAGTGACTTGATGGGACTCTGCTTGTGGGACTACTTGCACAAGAAGAAGATGAACGGTAGAGATCTGACTGAGACTGTATCTCCTCCATTTTTTTGAAACCCTTCAAGAAAAAGTTTCTAACTTTCCTTGCCACCTACAATTAGTGAAGTGTTTTAAGATTTTGCTTAATCAATGA
The DNA here is from genome assembly GCA_900406325.1 of Erucastrum elatum. Lineage (NCBI taxonomy): Eukaryota > Viridiplantae > Streptophyta > Magnoliopsida > Brassicales > Brassicaceae > Erucastrum > Erucastrum elatum. The sequence continues at coordinate 12,697 of OVBX01000399.1, forward strand.
CACCAAGGCCAATAAGTAAAGTGATTTTACTTGAATTAGAATGAAGCAACAAAATTAGAAACTAACATTTAATTAAAGTCTAAAACTTCTTGTTCTGCTTCCTTTACCATAAGCTCACTAAATTACAGTTAGTGGAAGTGATTCCTAATTTAGTAAAACCCCCCAGAAAATAGTAAAGCCCAATGATTCACAAAAACCCTTTTTTTTAAACAAATTTGATAGCTTTTTGTTACTTTGTGGACTTACTTCCTCAGGACTTAAAAAACGAAGAGTTAGCTGAAGCAGAAACCCTTTTTGGGGATTAAGGAAGAGTAACAGTGAGATTAATGGAAGAGGAGAAGACAAACCTGGATCTGAACGAAGTAGATCCACCCTAGAGAGAGACGCAGAGAATCTCTTGTTGGGAAATGGAGAGAGCAAGAGAGTGTGAGCTCTCAACTCTCTTCGGGTTCTCTGCAAATATGGAAAAAAAAAAATCAATGGATGGGGAAAGCTTTTTTGTCCGAACGAAATATTTAGATTAAATTTTTGAAAAAAATAATAATAATATTTTTTCGCCAGTTTTAAGAAAAAGAGTAATATTTTTGTTTTACATGTATTTTATTTATTTGGATTCAACTCGTATCGATGCAATGTTGTCTACAAAAATTAAAGTTTTCTGTTATTATACAGAAAGAAATAATACTAACTTCAACATTAAGCTTTAGATACTCGATCCAAGATTTGGAATAGTACTTTGGGTTGATTCATGTATATTATTACTTGGATTCAAACTCGTGTATACAGTAATGCACTGTTGTTTAAAAAATAAAGTTTGTAAGAATCAATAATAATAATTTCAGTTTTTAAGTTTTAGATACTTGATTCAAGGTTTGACCTAGTACTTTGTTGTTGATAATGCATTAAAAAGCTGTTGAAATGATTTTTTTTTTGAATTTAGAATTAGCATCAACTTTTCTTCTTTTTCTTAAATGAAAAGATTCGAGATAATAATTGCAAGAAAGAAACAGCAATGCTTTCTTTATCTCTTAACGAAACACATAATTTAAAATATGTCAAAAGCAAGTAATTAAAGCAAGAAATAGATTATTGGGATATAAACTTATTTTAGTTGGTTTAGATTTTACAAAAGGTATTAGTTCTTTTATTAATTATCCAATCAACTTTTGTCAATAAAATATTTAGTGTTGCATTTAAAAACCGTAAATATTTATAAAGAATTTTTCTCTTTATAAGTTGAAATTTTGGTAAATTTTTATTCTGTTAACAGTTGAAATAAAAATATAGTTTTTTATTTTATTTAATAATAACAATTTTGGAATGATAGAAAAAATTTATATTCTCAAAACTAACGTTTAATTTAAATATAAATTAAAATATTATTTTAAATTAAATTTATTAAATTTAGTTAAATGAAAGTTTGTTTATTCAGGCAGAAAAATTAAAATTAATAAAAAATACTATAAATATTTATGTATATTTTGTATAAGTCTAACAAAAATGGAGATTTCACAATTAATAAATTAGAAAATAACGAAAAAGGTGAAAAGACACAGATAAACATACTCATAGGAGATATTACTAGAACGTGTTTTCAAGTTTTGACTTAAATGTTATTTAATTATTTTTTTTGTTGACTTAAAAACATGTAATAAAGTTGCATTTAAATATTAACATAAAAGGTTTTGACAATATGCGCCTTTTATAATAAATAGGTTGACAAAAAGTCATCTAATAAATAGGTTACTCTAATCTTTGTGGACTAATGTGAGGATGAAAATTTATGTTTGAAGCTATTTTCTCTAATTTTTGTTGGTATATATATTTTATTGTACTTCTATATATACATAATTATAAATATATCAATCAATTAGATTGGATTCCATTCGCCGTGATTTTGTTTTAATTCGAGTGTAAAATTAGAAGCTAATCAATCGAACCATTTAACGGATCGATCGATTGGATCAATTAATTGGTTTTTTTTGTAGATTAGTCTGTCTATTTACTGATAAATCAATTCATTTAAAAGATTAAACTATATATCCAAAATAAATATTATAAAATTATTTTTTAGGCTTTAGATGAAGTCCAAATACCTTAACAATTATATAGTAACAAAAATAAAATTTATTCTCCGATAAATGTTTGATTTGTTGTCTAGCCTAATCCGAGGCTCTGCACGTTGTTTGGAAATGTATTTGTGTTTCATTTGGGCTTTTGTATTTCACTTCCATGTATATTTACCTTGTATGGGCGTCAATATTTATTTGTCAGATGGGCCTCAATAATGTAAATGAGATTGAAGAACAAAAAAAAAAGAATGGTGGGGTTTGGTTGGAAGAAGGAAAAAGAAAAGTTGCATTCAGACGAAAGAACAAGTTTACAGAGTAAAGCAACAGTCGAGCCAATAATAAGGACACAACACAAGAAGGAAGCTGATGCTTGTCGCAGTCTCTGTTCGTCACCACTGACCGTTTCGAAGAAGATCTGAGGAAGAAAGCAATCTCCTTCAACCTCTATTAATCAAAGCAATCAAATATATAAACTAAAGAGTAAAAACCCCTTTTTTTACTCTCTTCCCTGCATCGTTTAATCCGTCGTTCTCCAATTAATTACTCTTGTCTGATTACGAAATCTCCGTTATTATCGAGTACCCATTGTTGCAAAGTTTCATCTTTTGCGGCTGATTCCTCAGTTCAGCTCAGAAGAAAAAAATCCAACTTGATTTCTAGGGTTTTCCGTGAGGTTGATGTTCTCTTTGTTTCTTGTATATTCATTTGATTTTCGCAGGTGGGTTTCAAGAATTTGTGAAGATTTTCCGTAAAGGTGAGTTCTTTTCCGAATAATTTAATCCCAGAACAGTTTTCTAGCCTCTGTTTTTGTGTCTGTGTGTTCATCAGACTGGTTTAGTTTATCTCTATTGCTTGGTTTCTTTAAGTTGATTTGTTGTGGGGATTTTCATCCTTTGGGTTTAGGAGTAGCCTTAAATCTTGGGAGGTGGTCATTTAGCCTTTGATGTATTATATTAAGTTTCTACATCTTCACTTGATGATTAACTTGTATAAAATGTACGTTCAGTGTATTCTTATGCTAACTTGCTTTATCGCAGTTATAATTTATATTGATTGTATTTGTTTCAGGCACTTAGGTGGTAATCATTTTTCAACATGAACAACCCACATCCTGATGATGATCATGTAAGCCAGTTCTTAAATTTAGTTATTTTCTATCTTGAACAAACGAACCGAATTAATTTAACAGTCTCTCCCTCGCCTTAAAGATTGTTCTTCTTCTCAAAACTTTAGGAGGACACAACGGTGGATGGATTTGAAGTACCTGTATCGCCGGTTTCAAGTTACAACAATGTGTATTCCACCACTGAAGACGAGACAAAAGACCCTCCAGCTGTACCGCCGCATCTTCAGCACTCTCTGTTAGGCCATACAGGCGGCACGGAATTGCCTTGTGCACCACAGAGTGTCGTCCTGAACCATCTCTATATCGAGAACCGTGAACCCCCAAGATCCGTTGTAGCACTTGGTTTCTCGCATCGGTTCAGGTCTAAGTATGTCACTGTTGTGATATACAAGCCGGTCCAGAGAAGAGGAAACGCCAATGTTTGATGATGATATGATGATGCTTATATAGTGTTGGAATCTTGCTTCTTTATGGATTCAGTTTGGTATATACAAAAAACCAGCTGGTCCAAACTTAATTTCGTCCTATCAGGTTAGGGAATTCTATTGAAATCATCTTTGTGTTGGCGTTGATATAAAATCTACCTGCGTTGTTTGTGATAACTATTCTTTAGGTTTGGTTGTTTAACCGAATCCACGTAAATCTCTATTGAAGATATGCATTTAATCATGTTTAAAAGATCCATAAATCAGTCAAAACTTGTGACTTAAAAACTGGACTTGGTAAAACTGAAAAGTCATTGGGATCATTGGATAATTGTCCATTACGTAGTTTTGAAGGTTATTCGTATCAAATAAAAAAGTCACATTAACATCAAGAACTATAGTAACATTGAAAAATAAAATAAATGGTTTCTCACACTATAATTTTTCTGAGTTTTAACTAACAGTTTCTAACCGTATTCTCAAACTGAAATTTAATGACACCAAAACTAAACGAAATTCAATAAGAAACCCAAGAAGGAAGAATCTGATCAATTAAATGAAAATTGAAAAACATAAACACTACAAGATTAACGAGTGATGACTAAATCGTTAACTCAGTTATTTTGCCGGGTCGCTAAGTTAATGCCGGCTCACAGATCTCAGTCAGCTTTTAAAACACTGCCTGTAATATTTTTGGTCTTGGAACTTCTTTGAACCGTCTACTCCTAGCCCCTGGATCAAATATTGAAAGTTCGGTCTGGTTTCTGAGTGCACTGGAATGCAACTCTAATACTAATTAAAAAAAAAAATCTTATACTGTTCTTTGTTTCAGAACAAATGTCCATACTTGATTTTTTTTTAAACTAATGTCCATATCTGATAGTTGTTGAATGTTGATAGTGGATACAACGCCAGACTTTTGTTTTACAAAAGCTCTGTGACGAACTGACACTAAAAAGAGTGTATTCAATTGAGAGTTTTAGTTGATTTGTATTAAAATGACAAATTTACTATTTTTAAAACATAAATTTTAAAAACTCATTTAAAATCCTTTGTTATTGAACTTGATATTTCGTAAAGTACTTTGAAATCCACTGTTATTGAAAATATTTTAAGTTGTTGAATTTTAAAGTTATTAGATGATTTTAGGGTGTTTGGTGGAGTTTCTTAATTAAAAATATTGAAACACAAATCTCATAGTTTTAGGTGATATTCTATATTGGTCACAACTTATTGGAATCATCTAAAACTCCATTAAAAATCAAATCACATCGAATGTTAATTTGAATACACCACTCTCGTTTTTTTTTTCTTTTAACTCGATCTAGTTTTATTAAAATGTTATAATTTTTGAAAAGTAAACTATCTAGTTTTATACTCTCTCTGTTTTTATTTGTAGGTAGTTTTAGTTAAAAATCTCAATATCATGAAAGTTATTATTTTTGAAAAAGTAGCATTTAATATACAATCTCAACCAATAATAAAAATGTATGTATTATTGTATTGGTCACACAATATCTAATTAATGCAAAAGTTGCTTTGAATTATGTAAACACCTTAGATTGTGAAACAAAAAATTTTGGCTAAAACTACCTATATAAAAAAAACAGAGGGAGTATTTTTCATAAGTTTTTCTTTTGTGAACGACTTGATATATTAATTTAATTGTACTTTCCATGAGTTTTGTCACTTTTTCGTTTTTTTGGCGTGATTTTAGTTTTTAAAATAGGTAAAGTGTATTTCATTTGATTTGCTTGTCATTAGAGTGGCCAATCAAGATTCAATTACTACCCAAAATAGAGTTTTAAAACTCCTAAGTAACCTTTAACAAAAAAAAACTCCAAAGTAACGCGCCGCGCACACGTAGTCTCTATCTCTCTTGTCAGAGAGAAACTGAAAACAAAAAGAAACAAAAGTATCGAATTTGGATTTGTAAAATATAGTAGTGAGAGATGAAACTGATATTACATTTTTATTAAATAGAAGAAAAGTTAAAGAGACCATACAGAAGATGGGCTTTATGGTTGGTCCAGGGCTCTGTCCTTTGATCCCACTTGTCACGTGGCATTGGCAAGGAGTGTCCCTTTGTTGCACTTTTATTGAAACTACCACGAGGTGTCACGTGGCCTACGGGTGGTATGTGGATATAGAATGATTTTGCTCAGACTATGGTTATGAATGGTAACATTCAATTCGCGTATTTCAGTGCGGTATTATTAAAACCGCATCTCGTTTACCATTCACCATTTTCACTTACACATGTGCGGTTTTCAAAATAATAAACACAAAAAACGCAAACATCAAATCGACTTACAAAGTAGTGGACAAATTGTCCAAAACCGCACCACCCCTCATAGCCAGCGTATTTCAGAAAACGCACTTTCAAAAAATATATTTATACAATATACACTTACACTACACTTAAAGCATTCATTTTTAACTTCATTTTTCCAAAAGCAATATTAATACATTACCAAAATGTATCACCAGAAGTGCATAACAAAAAGCATTTAATATTTTGAAAGTGTGAAATATTTGAATTGTCAACATTAATATTAATACTTACCAAAATGTATTAACGAGTTCATAACACAACTAATCTCATAGTATAGTTTGATTAAGTACATTTACAAAAACGCAACTAATCTCATCGTACAATTTAGTTAAGTACATCTACAACAGTAAAATAAAATAAAAAATTCTTTTCCGGCAACTAAAAAAAAGTATCATAAATTCACAATGAAACAGTAACACAAATAATCTCATCGTTTTAGTTAAGTAATTCTGACAAGTTCAGTTGTTTTGGTAAAAACACACATTTATAAAATAAAGACATTTAAACATTAACTATTAAAATTATATTATATTTTAATTAGACTAACAGCTTTAATATAAAATTAAAACATGAATGAAATTGCATTACATATTTTACTATAAAAAGTTATTAAATTATTATTACATGCTCAATAAGCAAATAAATTTAATTTATAATTATAGCAATATATTTATTTTACATTTTACCTTTTATCAAAACCGCACTACTTTTTAATTAAAACCGCTTTAGTTTTTATTTATCAAATCTGCTCTTATCCCGCAAACCGCATGAACCGCAGTTGAACCGTACCGCACTTTAATTCCGCACCGCTTATATTACGAAAACCGCCGTTACCATTCGGACCCTATATAAGAGGGTAAAAGATAAATGATATAACCATTGAACAGCTGCATAAAAATAAGATTAAATGCTCATTCTCCACGCATGGCGTACATCAAAGCCATCTACACAATTATACTTTATTATATTGATTACGTAAGAAATAGAACAATTGAGAATGTTGTTGTTACTTCTTTTGTTTTGGTAAAATGTTAAATATTATTACTATTTTCGATTTTTGACAGCTGTTACAATAGTTGACTAGTTGCGGAAATGAAAATAACAACACAAACATAAGAATTGACGGCTGACGGCAAGCAAGGACCAAACTAAACAACGCAACAAAAGCGGTAAAACAGAGAAATAGCGAAATGAAGTCAGACAATACAACTTTGAAACTATACGAGTACACCGAATAGTTGCCACGAGAGCTACCGAGAGAAAGGTGCCCTCAAACTCTAAATGTTACGGTTCCTACTGTTTCTAACCGATGACCCAGAGCGAACCAGAGTAAATCAGACCACGAACCAAAAACAGGCAAGATAAAAGATTAAAGAGATGTTGTTCTGTTTTTTTTTTTGCTAAACATATAAAAGATTAAAGAGATGTTGTTCTGTTGTTGTTACTTCGTTGAAAAACAAACGACTAAAGAGATGTAGATACAATAGATGACAACAGTAGTGTATGGTGTAGAAAATGAAGATAGCAATAATGAAATAACCGCAATAGTTTTTTTTTTGAGAAAGGGCTTAACAACCGCAATAGTATGGTGTTGAGCTTATATGTAGGATATAACAGCAAACATAATACATATTGAGTTACAAATCTATTATGTAACTTTATAATAGAATATAATAAAAACAGTAAACTGTTCATATTTTCTAGTTATGTTTGATAAATAACGGCAGTTGGAAAAGTGCATTAATCGAAAATGATGGTAGATATTACAGTTTAAGTGATTGAGGAGGAAAATAATCAGAATGAAGAAGGGTCTTATTGAACACGCATCGACTTGTTCACAAGATCTATTACACCTATCTACGTCAGGTTGTACGGACTTGGGGTCTCTTTCAGGTGGACTGGGCCTAATGCGAATCTCCCCTATTGATACTTTCTAATATAATATTAGTAATATTATTGTCGACAAACATTTTTATTTATTCTCGTGTTCCACAATAAATGTCATATCAGGCGCATATCCAGTAGATAAGATTTTGTCCCTTAAATGTATATATTTTGTTGACAAAAAATGGTATATAATTTGGGTAAATCCTTTTTTTCTCAGACCACAAAACAATCAAACGGTTTTTTTTTAACTGATGTTAATTTATTTTACAAAAAAAAACTAACAGTGCTAACTGAACTGAATATATAAAGTGTTAATTTGTGCAATAGCCAAATTTGGAGATAAAATTAAGTATATAACATTGATTTTGACATAATTAGTTTTTGTAGCATTTATTTATCTTTCTTCCGGTTATAACCTCTCTTTTTCAAGGTTGTCGGTAAGCAAATCATGCTGATATATACAAAAGATGACAGTGGTCATAAAACACAAATATGATAAAAAAGAGAAAAATTTAACATTAAAAATGAAAACCAGAGGAACGACGATCGTGTGATTGCCGAAGAACCGACGTTTGTAGATATATAAGTGGTGATCGTGTGATTACAGAAGGATACATAAGTAACATAGGAGTTTTTGTAGCATAATTAATTATTGTCAATTTGCAATAGTGGTGTTGAATACTACATGAGAGATGACGAGATGCAGGTACGAAAAAAGACAATTTTTAGAGAAGAAGTTTAAATGGAATGGATCAGAAGAAATGGAATGGAGCATTATTAAAATAAATAGTACATGTGAAATTGCATAGTATATATTATTCAAAATTTTGAACGCATATGATTGTACGAAAGGAGGTAATTTTATCCCAATATCAACTTAAGCATTCTATAAACTAAATCCAAAACACTAATCACTAAATCCTAAAAGAAAATTTGAACCCTTACCCAAGTATCAAAATGTACAAATAATACAAAACATTATTAGATAGAATAGTAACAAATGAAATAGCATAGTACATATTGTTCAAATTTTGAAATGTCTATGATTAAAGGAAAAAATGTAAAACTTACCCCAATGTCAACTCAAATCTTCCATTAACTAAACTCAAAACACTAATTACTAAATCCTAAAAAAAAAATATCCCAAACCAAATATAAAAATATTAACGTAATATACAATATGAGATATTGTTAAAATAGAATAGTAACAAATGAAATAACATAATACATATTATTTAAATAGCATAGTATAACCGTAAACTAAAAGTACATACGAATGGTGGTGATTACGACATAAGAGGTGGTGATTGATATCAAGGAAATAACTGGTGGTGATCATCATATCATTAACTATTAACGTGCTCACATGATTCACATGGATGAGATGATGGTAGTTACAATGAAATGGTGGTAACTATGTTAAAAAAATTGCTGAAGAAGAAGTGGTAGTTGATGAAACAGATCAATATGAAAAAGATAATTGTGATTAGGGAAGCGGTCATAGGAGTGACTGATAAAGAAAGGAAATATGTTTGCTTTTTCTTTTTCCAACCGGCAAACAAGGACAATATGGTATATATTGTAGAAATATTAGAGAGCTTTTATTTTTTTGTTAGTTTTCTAATTATGCTTTATTTCATAGCTATACTGTCCAATTTTCCATATATAAAAATATATCACCCATCCTTTTTTTTGTTCAACTTCTGAAAATGCTAACCTATGTCGGACTCGGAGTCTTTTTAGTTTAGACTTTAGAGTAATGTCTTGTTGTAGTAAGATAATAATAGATATAATGCCAATTGAATGGATTATATTGAAACATATCATCAACATATCTTCCACGTTTATGTAACGAAAAATCTATGAAAATGATCTGATCAGAGGTGCACCACCATCATAAATACATGGATCAATCCGAATTTTCAAAGATTTGCTATTACTAACCATCTCCTTCAAAGTTTACCCAAAAAAACATTTGCTTCAAGCATTTCAAAGCAAAGCAACTATATGCCATGATAACATCTCTATTATTAAAATAGAAGTACACTTATAAATTACCCTTTAATTTTCAGTGTTATTTACAATGAAATGCCACTGAAGTAATTAAATGAACCATTAAATGAACATGTATTTAAGGAATTATTGTCATTTTCTATTTATAAAACAGTTTCATAAATCAATTTAACTTAATTTTGTATTTAATATATTTCCTAAAATAAATTAGCTGATTTTTAGGAATACATTATTCATATTTAAAATTTATTTTAACAATATTAAAATTGGATAATGTTACGATTAATTATTTTGAACGAAAGTCAAGTTTAAATTCGACATTAAAAATATTTTGAATATTCCTAAAATATATATATATATATATATAACTTACCATTAATTATTTTGAATAATAAAATCTATATATGCTAAGAATTTAAATATTTTAAAGTACTTATAAAGCAAGATGAAATATTTGTAACTCAATATTTTTTTAATATAATTAAATCTCACCTAAGATTGTATATTTTTCAAGAATTTTTAAAGTATATGTTTAACTATTTTGGTTGCTATTAATTATTTTCAACAGAAAAAATTAATATTGAAATTTAAATATATTTTAGTTATTTCTAAATCAATGTTTAATGTTTATAACCAAATACATTTTTTTCTAATGTATCTAAATCTTACCATATTTTCCAATATTGATCAAAATATTTATTTATTTTTTTTACATTTGGCAAATAATTTCATGTTGCAAGAAATATTATTCAAACTATCAATAGGTCAATATTATTTTTTCAAAAGATTAATAACAAGCACGTGATACTATTTTTACAGCACATAAACTATCCGACTGTTGTGTTTATAAAAAATAGAAATATGTAAATATTTAAAAATATAAACTGAAAAACATTTAAATAATATATATTTATATAAAAAATGAAAATAAATACCCGTCCGGTCGGACGAGTCCAGCTCTAGTGTAACATTATTGGCAATGACTGATTTAGTAAATATGTATTTCTGTGGTGATAAATAGTTTTTATAACTGTTACCGTTTCTCTTTAGTAGTTTAAACAGAACTAGATCTTGATCCGCACAACTGTGCGTGTGCATGTTTTTGATATATAACTAATATATACAAATTTTAGACATTTAAAATCTTACGGTTTCAGTTTTACTATTTTTTATTGTTTATACTACGTGTTTTATGTCGTGTAATATGAACATCTGTAAAAGAATTTGTTTATACTATGTGTTTTACGGTTTGTTTTATGCAAACCGTAAACATTGTAGTAAGAATTTTACAAAAATATATACATTATGCAGTTTAATACTTATAACTTAATAATAATGTATTATTCTTAAATACACAAAATAATTTATGAGTGAATAATTCATAATTATAATGTATTTGTTAAATTATATATCAAGAAATTTTGGGAAAAATATTTAAAATATATGAAAACGGAAAGTAACAATACGAAATATTATATATATATATATATATATATATATTATATTTTGCTCTTTATTTATTCAAAGAACCTTAAAATGAAACTATAAATAATTCTAATAATTTTCTTTAACAAAATAATAACAATCATATAAAACCTAAGAATAAATATTAATTGTATTTTGGACCATAATTATCTATGATTCAAATTAAATCCATTATTTTTTTAATATTGTTTATCTATATTTCCAAAAATATTATATTTATTACTACTATATTTGTTTCCAAACAATTCAAAAGTGTACTTTAGCTTTGAAAAGATAAACGAAGTATCAAGTAAGTGTGTTATGGACCAAAACTTTTGGTACGATTTGTACACGATATACTATGGTATAGTGTTAGTACTTAGTAGTCTAACAACAACTGTGGTAATCTTTTTTTCCTAAAGTTTTCAAATGCTATCTATCTTTTTTTTCTCCTTCAAATGCTATTTATGTTTACTCTATAACAAAGTACGTTTTTATGGGAGAGATAGTGGACGATTTATTTAAGAAAGAAAATAAAAAACAAGCACTTAAATTTAAGAAAATTAGGAGCAGACAGCATCAGAGAGTACATTGGGGTAAACAAAGTACTTCAAACCACCTGAACACTGAACACCATATTTACTTTATATCTATCTCTCTATATGTACCATCAGCTATATATACATATTCGCCATGTATAACTAGTTAAACAATAATGTTTACAGAATTCAACCCATCTGAACATTTTTTTAAGAGAAACCCACCTGAATATCCCCAATAGACACAAGTCAAACCATAATGCTTTTCAAATGGTTACTACTAATAGTGTTGGAAATTTCTTAAAATGTGCCATATACAAAATTACAAACAACAATAATCTTTTTTTTATTATAAGGGATGGACAACGAACAGCTATCCAAGATTCTGAAGAAATCTGTAATCTGATGTCTGGATATTGGAAAAATGCATATTTTAATCAAATATTTGGTTCATAAAAATAAAAATTAAAAAATTAGTAATTAAAGTTGTAAATTTAAATTTGGTCTAAACATTAATATTTCAATATAAAAATAAAATTATATATTTAACATAAATTCTAGCAACGAAATGATTAACTTGAGAATAAGAATATTGTAAAACTTATTGAACACAATTTTTCTCTATTAATAGACCGATATACAGCAATCTTAACACCGCCACGTCTGATTGAAAAATCGTCCAATGGGATGAGTTTATTTTTCCACGTCATCCGGGCTTCCTCCCTTTTTTCTCCACGTCATCCGGGCTTCCTCTCTTTCGTTTATACGGTTTCGATTTCGTTTGGGCTTGGGTGCAAATATGTGTTTGCAAATTTGGGCTTGGGTGCAAAATTTGTTTGCGTTGGCCCAAAGACTGATGCAAGAGAAGAAATGTACAATTTCCCTAACTCAGAACGTCTGTCTCCTCGCCTTTCACTTTCCCCACCTTCTTCACCGTTTTGCTTTTCTGAAACTCCATTGATCATCAATTTATTGTCCTCTTTTAATCGATGGAGTCGTGCTCTTCTCTTATCTATTTTCATCCTTATATAATGTTCTTTGTTCCACAATTTTTTCTCCACTTTCTAAAAAATCTGATTGTA
>OVBX01000399.1:25975-43384 GCA_900406325.1 Erucastrum elatum
GAGGTGTAACAGGACAGGAGTCGTCATCTGTTTTGATAGGTTTTCTAATTCTCAATCTCTGTTTTGATGATAAAACAATCCAAACCGAATGTGAGCAATGCAGTTTCAGTTTGTTTGCTTTGTTTTTTAGTGAAAGCTGTGTGGTCTGTTGTAGAGTTTGTTATTAGCTTTAAAGTTTTGGGTCTCTAATTTCAAAATTTGCATTTACACAATTATTGACCTCTAAACGCAAGAGAACAACACCATTTGTTTCTTTTTTCCTTTCTCTTACNAAGAGAACAACACCATTTGTTTCTTTTTTCCTTTCTCTTACGCTTACGCTTTCTACTTTATGTTTTTCAGAGACCAACTGAGAATGGGCAAATTGATATCAAGGAGATGTAATATGTGACACAATTTCAAGGTTTGCATAGCGCAAGAACGACATTCGAGCAATCCCAGCTTTATCTGGTCATCACTTTGTCTTCTAATGCTATGACTCCAAGGTTTTTCTTTTTGCTTCAATCTTTGAGTCCAAATCACACGTACTGTAGTCATCCTTGGTATCGTCCCGTTATCTAGAAAAGTTGCGTTCTTTTTTTATAGTTGATTTGTGTGATTGTGTAGCTAAATTATTTTTTTACTTAGCTCACACCTTGGTATGTTGACGAGTTTATCTTAATATCTTCCGTACTTTTTTTTTCTTTTGTGTCTGTCAATGATGTTTGTATGTTACTGTCTACATTTGTTTCCCAACAGCTAATGATGCCTTGATGGTTCACTGACTGAACTGAAAAAAAAAAAGAATAAGTCAATGAGTTTTTTAACATTGTGCCAATTCGACTCTGGTGTTTTCATGATTATGTGCCTTGGTTTGGTTTTATTTTTATAGGTAGGTTGAATCAAGCTCATTGAATGAAGAAAGTGTCACTGCTGCAGAAGATTTGGATGGTATTCATAAATTCCTTTCTATGCAAATTATCGGTTTCTAGGCGGTAAACATTTTATAGAGAGAATGCATTGCAGAGCATGCTAATAAAGAGGAAGAGGTGAAGTAAATTGTTTGGCAGCAACCAGGGAGATCTCATTACTTCCCGTACAGATATGAAAGCAGATGTTCCTTTGGCAGCAAATGAATGAAATCTATAGAAGTTACTACTCTAGAAGGTAAGAACGACGCAATAAAATTTCTTCCTGTATCCAAGAAAAACAAAAGCCAACGAAGAAGTGATGGAGCCACTGAATCAGCTGCAGCAAGCAACTTAAGAGGCTGATGAAGCGAGATCATCCTTAACTTGCTTGCGAAGATCTGCGGAAGTTTCAAGAAGAAGAAGAGGCTGGACCAAGTAGAATGGAGAGCAGTTTATTTGCAGCTTAGAAAGAAGATGAGGAGATTTAATCTGTAAGAAGTACAATGCCACATAGTAAATCACTTTTCAAATAATGTTCTGGAGATTTAATCTGTAAAATATGCTATTAAAGGTCACCGGTTTTCTCAGTAGATTATCCCAAGATCCTCTTCATTTTATTTGGATACTGGAGAAGAAGCATACCAAATATACCGAAGTCGATGTTGCAAAATATTAATATTATCAGTTTCAAAAAAAAATATTAATATTATCTAGGATATGTTGTTCTAATTTTTTTTTCTCGCATGGCAAAGAAAACTATGACATGATTATTACAACTCATCTCATGACCATTGTATATTCAATCACTGTATTTCGATTGTTCCTAATTCCACCACTTTCTGAAGAAAGATATAAACAAATCGATATAGATACTAATTATATAATGAAAATCCAAGGATCAGTGCAAAAGAGAATCTAATTTTCAATATCGTAAGTAAAAATGTTATTGTAAGTAAAAAAGCGAAAACATAATTACTTCAAAGTTTATATTAGTTGCCAATTTAACAGTTGTTTTCATAAGAACCTCAATCAAAAATATAAGAATAATTATATCATAATAATTTTGAGTTCTAATTTTCTTAAATTTGTTTGACAGAAATAGTTAAAATATTTAATATTCATCTGAGAATTTTTATTTTTATAATCAGTACCATCATATATGTATACACTCAAATAAAAATTCCAAAAACATAAATTAAATTAAAATTTGTAAAACAACCCGGGCGTAGCCCGGGAAAAAGCCCTAGTAATTATAATATACTCTCTCTGTCTCATTTTAAGTGAGTTTTAATGGTTTTTCACAAACAGTAAGAAAATACAAAATTTTATGTAATTTATCTTGGTTTTATAAAAATAGCACTAAATAAAACAGTTTAACCAATAGAAAAAGATACAACATTTTGTAATTGGTTACAAATTTTAAACAACATTAAATTTTGTCTAGAAAAGTGAGAATATCAATAATTTTGGGACAAAATAAAAATCCTTAAAACTCACTTAGAATGGGACGGAGAGAGTATTTTTCATATATACATATATATATATATACATATCGTATCAGAGCGGATATTTGTCTGTTAAAAATTTAAAGGTTGATTGTCTATAGTTTTTCAAACAGTTTTTTGGTTTTTCTTTTTCTAAAATCCATTTTCTTACCAATCAAGATTTTGATAAAATAGATTCCTTAAAACATAGGGAAACCAGTTTTTGTAACTAACTACCTATTTTCAAACTAAAGCCAAAAACCATGTTTTCTTGGTTTTCTTAACATGCACGTTAGGTTTGAATTTATTTTAATAAAATGTATATTTATATATCAACAAAATAAAATATTAAAAAGAAAATATTAAAAAGAAAATATTAAATGATAAAATAGTAAGTATTCTAAACAACTAAAGTTAAATAAACTGTTTTACATCTAGAATATAATATGAAAAAATATAAGATTTCTTATATTAAGTAATAGAATTAACACAATTTTTAATTGCAGAATAAACCAATCTACACATTTTATTGTTAATATACATATATATACACTTAATTTTGATTTATTGATTTTGTATGTCACATTATAAAAACAAATTACATATAAATAATATAAAAATAATTAGATAGATAACAAATCAAATTTAGAAGAACCAAATATATATTGTAGCTATCCTAATATTATTAATAAACAAATTTACTACTAACATATTTTATGTGTGTTTTAGTAATAATATTTTATATTTTATTATTTCCATAATAAATATTTTACTACTAATAACCTTTTAATTTTACTAATTAAAAAGAAAACCCAAAACTAGAAACCAAAAGCTAAAATCACCATTCATGTTTTCGAAAAACTAAAATCTACTGCAAAATCAAAAACCAAAAATAAAAATCTAAAATCTAAAATCTAAAAACCTAAAACTGAAACCAAAAACGAAAATCTAAAAACTAAACAATCATCACCTTAGTATTTGCGATTTTTAAATCTTTGATGGATATTAAATATTATAGTATCTGATTTGATTTGTTAAACTAATGATATTCAAATTTTCTGGATTGAATCGAACAACGGTCTAAAGAAAACTTTAAGAATATTTCTCTACCCATATTTATTATCTCAAACTGTGATGTATACTTTTAACCATTAAATATTTTTCACCGAGCAGTTAAAATTCAGATACCTTGTAGTCTCCTAAATCTAATAACAGTTTGCTATTATTCGATTGCAGTTGTTTCACTGTTATACTCCTTCCGTTTTATAATAAGTGTCATTCTAGCTATTTTTTCTTGTTAAACAAAAAGTGTCACTTTACTATTTCAATGCAAATTATATTTATTTTCAACTGAAAATTAATTGCAAACTGCAATGATTTTAATAATAATTTTATTTATCTCAAATATCATTGGTCAAAAAAATGTAATTAATAACAATTTGCATATATTTCAAAAAAAAATTTAATCTGTGTGAAAAGTGTCGGAGTGACACTTGTATTACTAGCTATCTTTTTTTTTTTTTTTTTTTTTTTTTTTTTTTTTTAAAAAATTNGGGGGGGAGGAATTTTTTTTTTTTTTTTTTTTTTTTTTTTTTTTTTTTTTTTTTTTTTTTTTTGGACAAATATTACTAGCTATCTATGTACATAAATGTACCCAAAACTATAAACACACTTGTAAACCCGTTAGCTACCTCCAATAATAATTGTGCAGGAAAATACGAAGTTGGACATGTGAAGCAGGGAACTGAGATATTCCATCACGATGTGGACTCCAAGACGGCAGTGTCTAACTCCATTGGCCCAACTCTGTTTACCACAGCTCACCAATCAACCTCTATCCAACAATTTATATATTATTAATGTATGCTAAAAGAAACCCATTAAACCAATCACATTATAATTAACATTTGATCACAAATATAAAGCATACATACTCACATCTCATACTTCGCATATATATATGCACACATAAACACACAGACATGTATCCTTTTTTTCTCTTTCCCCTCTCCCTCTCTCCTTTCTCTCTGCTTTAGATCTCAATCTCACCAGGTCTTCTCTGCTTAGTAACTGGCTTCCACGATCTGGTTACATGTAATATATGTTATTTCCTTTTTCTGCAAATCAAAATTTTGTATGGTTTTATCTTTTTTTACTGTTTAACAATATATATTATTAAGTTCAGAGGGTATTTTTTACATCCGCTCTCTCATCTCTATCTCTTAGGGTTTCGCTTCTTCTGTGTTTCTTTATTTGTTTGGTTCCCAATTAAGTGAAGAGATTAAAATTCCCTAGTTTCTTTACTTCTCATCTAATCATATCAAACCATTTCGAATAGTTCGTCATGTTTATCTTCTCATATATATATATATATCTGTATTATATACGCCTAACTATATATTTTGTACGAATCTCTAGGGTCTATAGATAAGGAGGCTAAGTATTTACTATTTAGATGAGATATGTAAGTAGTCAGTCACAAAGATTGAGTTTTGAGTTTCTGAGACAAATCAAATTACTACGAAAGATTGTTAAACAAAACGGAAGACCAGTCTCCGGAGCCACAGTCGTTGTTTGCTGCTGTGGCATCATCAAGATTCACATCGCTAGATGGACGGTAGTGATTCACTCTCCCCAAATTTCTCTAGTGAAAATGAGAATCTTGATGATGCTGCATCGGCAGTCAACGGCTATTCTTTCCCTCTCTCCTATATATATGTTAATATATACTTTATTCGACCCAGATCTTCTTCAGGTAGGTTTGTTTTTTTTGCTAAAACTCAGGTAGGTTTGTTTCTGCATGAAATTTCTTTCTCTTTGTTTCACTTTTATGGTAACCAATTCTCCCCATTTATAATTTCTTAATACATTAGTATTTCACCAATCTGTGGCTGTTTTGTTTCATGTGGTCCTTGAATTTGATTTAGGATCTCAAGGTTTTTGGCAGTCACTTTCATGCTGCTTCCTCTCACACAAAACACGAAGGGATCCACAAGCTTCTCAATCAATGAGTTGACAAAAGTCACACAGCATCATAGATATATCTAATTAAGGTAATTAATATATGTGATTTCTTTTGTTGCCAATCTAAGCTTGCATTTCCACATCAAGAAAATATCCTCTTTTAAAGTAAATTAAAAGGTAATTATATTGGAAGTTGAGATAGTATAAGGTCTACATGTCTATCAAAGAAAAGGTTTCCAGGACACTGTCAGTTCTTTTTTGTTGGTTGTTGCTGGCTATTACATTCAAATTGAGAATCAATCAGGAACTTGTTGGTGTGGACCTTACCCGTTGTAGCTAGGCTTATTCAGTCCCACCTGTTTGTTGTGTCCCCTCTATTTACGTATTTAGATTTTTTTATGACTGCAATACTACTGATGAAAATACTAATCTCTTTTGTCCTTGTTTTGTATATTACTAATTCTTTGCATATGTGTTTAATTTGTTGCATGCTATGAATCAGATTTTGAACAAACCCAATTCATTGTTTTGAGTTTCATGTTTTGATCACGAGCAAAAACTAGCAGTAGTCAATGGGCCTGACTGATGCCAGAAAACGATACAAACGAATCAGCGGGATTTTTAGACGTCGCAAAAGATAACGATATATGGAAGGCACTATGGTAATCATCAAAGTAATGCACTCCCTTACTGCCTCGGTGTTAAGTTACCAGTCAAAACCAAACATGATATAGATTGTTTCCAAATCAAACTGAACAATTTTTCTTTTCAATAAACTAAGGCATAATGTATTAATTATGTCATGGAGAAATGAAATGAGTCGTATGTTTTGATCATAGCTATCATTATGGTATGGAACAATGCATTGGATGACCTAAGTGGAAGCGACATCATTCTATCTCGTTCCATTTTAAGATCATGACGATCCTTAATAGGTCCAACAATCACGCATTTTTGCATCTCTTTTCTAGTATATTGGCATACGAATTATGAAAAGTAATCCGATTTTTTTCTTTTTAATAATTCATGCATGTGCGCGAACTTATACGTAGGTGAGGGTATAAGCTATATAGATATGCATGAGTTTTATAGTTTAAATGTGGAGAGTTTCGTGGGTGAATCGTACATATGTGTTCTGATTGTCTTCGCATTGATATAACTAGTGTTGTGCGTTCATTTTCTTTCTTTAAAACCATCTATTATATTAAAAAAGAAGTGATGACTTCTAATTCATGTGTGATATTTAAAAAAATAGACCCTTACTAGAACTAACAACTTATTCATTTATTATTAAAAATATGCTTAATAATATATCACACTTATATTAATCATATATATATATATATAATTTCGAAAATCAGTTGAAAAAAGATCTTAACAAGATCTTAATTTTCAAATTATATGTAAATATTTGTACTAATTTCGTAAGTAGTTTTAAAATATTATTATACATTCATATATTCGGTTTTTTTATTAAATAAAAAATAAATATTTTATCTTATTTTTATATATTACATAATCACAATAAATCATATTATCATTTAAATATTTTAATAATATCTTAATTTCCAAAACATTAATGTAAATATTTTTTTTATTTTGTAATTATCAATGATCTATTATATTAAAATTCATGTGTGATATTTTAAAAAATAGACCCTTACTAGAACTAACAACTCATTCATTTATTACTAAAAATATGTTTAATAATATATCACACTTATATTAATCATATATATATATATATAATTCCGAAAATCAGTTGAAAAAGATCTTAACAAGATCTTAATTTTCAAATTATATGTAAATATTTGTACTAATTTCGTAAGCAGTTTTAAAATATTATTATACATTAATATATTCGGTTGTTTTTTATTAAATTAAAAATAAATATTTTATCTTATTTTTATATATTACATAATCACAATAAATCATATTATCATTTAAATATTTTAATAATATCTTAATTTCCAAAACGCTAATGTAAATATTTTAATAATATCTTAATTTCCATTTTAATTATATTATCACTTCTATTCATGTATGATTGTTTTTTCCAAAAATTGATCCTTCCTAGAAAATCATATTTCATTTATCTTTAATCAACATTTTGGCATCACTAAAATACCATATCTTATATGATCAACACATATAACAGTTTCACCTATAAAACTGTTTAATTTTATTTTTAGTTATTGCAAATTTGTTGATAAAAATCTAACGAAATATTACTAAATATTTAAATATTTATATTATAATAATACATTAATTAATTTTGTAATTAGAAATTTAAAATTATTCAGATCAATGTTAATAATGATTTTATTATAAAAACAAAAATTTTATCATATTATCATAAACTTTCTAATCATTGGCTATATTGTATTAAAATAACACGAACTAAATAGAAAATTACATTAAATTAATATATTAACCTATTTTTTTTAAAACATTCATTTAAAATATAATTCACCATTAAAAGGTATTTAAATTCGTAAACCATGTATAAAATTTACTAAATAATATGTCACTTAAAAATCATGTAAAAAACTGAATATTTCTTGAAATTATATGATTTAGAAATAAAAAATTCTTGAAAATGGTAAGTTTAGAAATAATAGAATAAAAAATCAAATGATTTATCTAACATATTACTTTAGTTTTTGAACATTATTAACGCATGTTGTCAACGAATATAATTTACAAAAAATAAACAAACCATAATTATCAAACATAAAAAAAGTAAAAATAATACTCGCACGGTTGTGCGGGTCGGAATCTAGTTTTATTATTTAAACAAGACGTGGTCTAAAAAATAGAACAACCAACATAAAATACCCTTTAGAAAAGCAACATAAAAATTCTATATGCAAGAATTTTGAAATTCTAACTAAAAATCAACAATTGAAATCTTCTTTATAGCACAACTATCTCATTGAGCCCGGTAAAACAGTTTGACCATATGGTTGAAGTTCTCTAATATTTACATTCCAATCCAAATTATGCAATAGTTCTCAATATATACGCTAAGAACACAAACGTATTAAATCTCTAAAGATTTACATATCTAGATCCGACAAAAATGAGAAGGTACCTAATGGCTAGAGGGGATGAATATGAGTGGTCCATACACACTGAAACTTAAACGCAACGCTCAGTGTGTGAGGACCATTTTTGTATAGTTGTACATAATTATTCGCAAATCTCTGAAACTTTAGGCATTTAATGTGTTTGCATCACCAAATTGGCCTTTTGTTTACTTTTGATGATATTTTCTTTCAAGTATTTTGAACGGCTAGCAATTTTTGGAAGTCATGTCTACGATTCTATCAAATTCAAACAGTTTGTTTAACAAATAGTCATTCAGTGTCACAATGTTTACCCCTATCAATCAATAAATTTGATTTGGCTGTTTAAAAATAATAATTACCTCTGACCACACAAGATTTGACCGTGTCACAAAGATATCTTCTTATGCTGTCATCTTTCAAAATTTCCAAATACAAAAATGTGATTGTTTATCTTTCTATTTTTAGCTCTCACGATTCTACTTTTTTTTTTGACAAGAAGCTCTCACGATTTTGAAGTACATATATTTGGACTAGTATTCGCGCATGGTGGAAACGACTAAAGGTAATGTATATTTATAGAAATTATTACACTCAAAGGCAGTTTCCAAGTTTCTATTACATTATAGAACAGTTTGTGCTACTAAGGTAGTTTTTCTTCATCAAACCACTTTTTAGTTATAAACAAACTGAACATGCTTGTAACTAAGTGATACTAAAACTAACTAAATATTGTATATCCGTTTTCCAGTTAAATTAATCACGTTCTTTCTAGCATACAAAATAAAGTGGGTCCTATATCTCTCTTTCTTCTTCATCTTTTTCTTCTTGATTTCTTAATTTTCTTTTGTAAAATAGATGTTGTTTCTTCAGAATTTTTTTAAGAGAAAACATGTATTTAATCAGTAGCTTTATCTTTCAATTTATCTTTTAAGATATGGGAAGCTATATCTCTGATGGTTGTATAATTGTAATGTACTATGGCAACGTCAACGATTATTGTTCCGGCGAGTTCCAGTCTCATCCGTTCACTCTTTCATTGGCTACTGCCATAATCAGTAACCCTTCCTGCATTGCTATTGTTGTATCTTTGTATCTATGGTGGCTTTGAGATATATTTTCAGGAAAAGTAGAAATTCCTAATATGAAAAAGATGAAGTTATTACAAAATTGCCACTAATTAAAAGATATATTTTTTTGAAAAATTAAGTTGACGTAAATGTGTACATAATTTTGGTGTACACGAGTATTTCGGATGACCAAATGGATGTGTACATAATTAGATGACGTGGATGTGAACACAAGTTTGTATGTACATTTGTTTTGTACACGAGAATATTGGGTGATCACGTGTATGGATGTGTACATAATATTTGTGTACGCATGCCAAACTGTATCTTCATGTATATTGTAGATTTGTATAAATGAGTAGTGTGCATAGGTCTTCTTGTACATATGTACATTATGCTGATGGTCAAGACTTAGCCACATGTATAGTATCCTCATGTACATTGTAAATTTGTATACATGAGTAGTGTACATAGGCTTTGATATCCACGTGTAAACTAGCATAATGTACATTGGAATAAATAAATAGTGTACATTGGAATAAATAAATAGTGTAAAGAATGGTCATGCATCTTTAGGAGCCTAAACGTATAATCAACTTTCTTATCATATTTTTCTTCATTACACGAACATCGCCTATCTTCATGGTCTCTGCTAATCTTCATCATTGTCTGGACAACCAGCTGCAAAAATAGATAAACAACTGCCAAAGTTTAGAAAAAAACAAAAAAATGTTAAACCAATTGAAACATAATATAACGTACACACCTCATTCAATACAAATACATGTACACTTAACAGTCACAAATTCTGTTTTTGTGTACACCTTTTCGTTGTACATGCATCTAATTTTAATCACTATGTCCTAATGACACCACATATTTTGATATTTTCAATCTATCTATATGTGTATAATTCTAATGAAAATTACATGTGTATATCTTTAAATGATCCATGTGGACATTAACAGTGTACATCTGTACATAAAGATATACAACATAAGTTGTCCACATGTAAACCACCAACCTGTAATGTACACATGTACACTAACGGTTGTACACAACTTTATAAGGGTATTTTAGTAAATATGTCTTCGTCTTCTTCATATTTCTAGGGTTTTCTGCAACAATTTTTATGGCCGCCATAGATTTTATTCACATAATAATCACCTGAATCATCAGCTTTTTCATATTTTTTGCTTATTATACTTCTAAACCTGTAGAAATATCGTTTAAGACACTATTTCAAGCTCATAATTACTCTGTTACTACAACAAAAACGTCAATCTCGATTCTTTTTTTTATTACTGTCACAATGCGAGGCGGATGAGTTGCAGAGCGCATAGTTGAGGAAGAAGCTAGGTCGTGTTGTTTCATGGATCTGTAACATAAGAACCATAATCGTATTCTTGATTTTGTTCGGCGGCAAATAGGAAGAGACCATATTTTTTATTTTGTTTTCTAGATTTTTTCTTGTGATTTCTTAAGATTTTTCATTTTATTCTTCAATATCTTGTTCAGATTATGATCTATCAATTTCTTCATTTTGTTACTTTTAAAATTATTTTTTTGTTAAAGAAAGAGAAGAAAATGAGATAAGAATTGTAAGACTCATTTAGTTGCAAGAATAAAATTAGTTAGTTTGTAGTTAGAGAAAACTATCCTAGGAGCAATAACTGCCTTATCTTGTAATAAAAAACTTGAAACTGTCCTAGGATGAAAATAACTCATATTTATAGCATGAGGCTGATCATGACACAACGTGCCGTTCTCATATTAGAAAACTGAACACCGCGCTGCTTTTCAACACGCCGGTCCAAAACTCCAACTCCGATGAACGGAGCAGAAAGAGAGATCCAAAAGGCCGACGAGACGATCTAAAAGAGAATGTGACGATGACGACTCTACAAAGCTTCCTAAAAACCCTGAAGACAACCAAACGAACATACCCATCTTCAATCTACAATCTCCTCCTCATCTCCTCTTCCTCCTCCTCCACAACCCAAATCCCCGGTTCACCGGAAAACCCAATCTCCGATCTCACCCTCTCCACTCTCCGCCGCATCGTATCCGACCCAGACATCAAATCCTATAAATGCGTCTCCTTCCTCCGATTCGTCCTCGAAAACCCATCTCTCTTCTCTTTCCGACCTGATCTCACAACACACCTGTCTCTCTCTCTCCGTGTCCTGTCGGAGAGGAAGTTCTCCGTCGCGCGGGAGCTGCTGGAACCCATCGTTCTCAAGTACCCTTTTCGCGACATCGCCTCTAGAGCCCTCGACGAATGTGGATTCGAGAAGAAAGTCGTCGCGAGGTTGTTTAATTCGATGATCGTGGTGTATTCAGACAGTATGAGATACGATGAAGTTGTCGAGGTTTTCGAGTTTATGAAGAAGAATGAAGTCAAGATAGATGAAAAGGCTTTGACTTTGCATCTGCTGAACCTCGGAAGAAGCCACGAGGTCGAGTTAGCTAACGACTTCTTTCGTCTGATGGTTGCTGCTTCGGATGTTTTGTCTGTGTACTCTTTGACAGTTGTCGTCTCGGGGTTGTGTTTGAATGGAGAGATCAAGAGAGCGAGAGAGTTGGTGGAGGAAGTGGAGGCTAAGCCTAATATTGTTACGTTTAAGTGTATGATTGATTGTTGTGTCAAGAGGTGGGATTTTGAGGAGTTGGATTTGGTTCTTGAGTTGATGGAGAAGGAAGGCGTTGTTCTTGATCTCGATGCTTACAAGATTTTGATTGATGGGTTCGCTAGTTATGGTAAGGTTGAAGAAGCAGAGAGGTTGGTTTCGACGATGCATGATGAGAAGCTTAGAGTGGAGACTTATCTGTATAATTTGATAATTAACGGGTACGCTCGATTAGGATTAGTGGAGAAAGCGTTTGAGATACATAGCGAAATGTGTTCACGAGGTGTTGTTTCGAACAAGGATACGTATTGGGGGTTGGTGAATGGACTATGCAAAGCTGGGAGAGTGTGTGAGGCGATGAGATTGTTGGACGAGCTGCGAGTGAATGAGTTTGAGGTTGATGAAGCTATGTATACGACGGTGATGGAAGGGTGCTGCAGAGAAGGAATGGTAGATGAAGCACTGGAGGTGGTGGCTGAGATGGTTAGGGAAGGATACATTCCCGATGGCACAGTATTTGAAAGATTAGCTGATGCGTTGTTTGAAGTAAACCGTGTAGAGGCGGAAATGATGATTACATTCGTTGTTAAGAGCGGAATCAAGCCAAGTTCTTGTAATGATGTTATAAAGGGAGAGGAGAACTTATCTAACTGACTTCTTACCTACAAGTTGAGATTACACGCCTTTGGATATATGGTAATCTAGATGGATTCAGGTATTAAACAGAAGAGAGTCAGGTGTACTGAGTAAAGATGCAAACGTGTTATACGTTCTTGAGAAGATTGATGGCTTAGGATATACAGAAACCATAAAACATATTAGGCTAATACTGTCCCAGAGGATGATGATGTTCTTATTCTGCTAAGAAGATTGTTTCATGTTAAGTTAATAATGATGAAGATGGAGGGAATAAGGTGGAGCAGTAGTAGATAAGGAGAATAAAGAACATGAACATGAGTTTTAATTAGGACATTGTTGTTTGGTGTCCATTGATTGTTCACTTTTCTGTTTCATTTTATTCTCAATCTCAACAGATTGTATAAACTTCGTTCAGACAATCTCCAGCATTCTCAATACAAAATTTCCCAAATTTTATTTTGCAATCAGAACGATCCTTACTCAAAAAAAAAAGACAAATTATCCCTCATTAAACAAGCTACTCATTTCCCCCAGAGAAAAAAATAACTTAAAACATTGCAGATAGATGGGGGGAACAAGAAATACAAATGTGCGAGTAACTTCATTACACCATGAGGCCCTCAGGTGCAGCAGCAGTAGGAGCCTTAGGCTTAGGTTTGTCAACAACAATGGCCTGAGTGGTCAGCACCATCCCTGCGACCGAAGCAGCGTTCTGAAGCGCACACCTCGTCACTTTAGCTGGATCAATCACTCCTGCTACCAACAGATCCTCATAGGTATCAGTCATGGCGTTGTACCCTTGCTCCCATTCACTGAACATAATCTTCTCCACCACAACTTCTCCTTCGATTCCAGCGTTCTGCGCAATCAATGCAGCTGGTGCCACCAACGCCTGTTGAGTATTGCAAACACACAAAACCCCTCATGAGATTGAACTTTAAACCGAATGTTAAAACTTAAGGAATCTTACCTTCTGTACTATATCAGCTCCCAGACGTTCATCAGCGTCCTCAAACTTCTCCTTAATGGAAGGGATAACAGTGGAGAGATGCACCAAAGCAGCACCACCACCGGGGACTATTCCTTCTTCGATGGCAGCAAACGTTGCGTTCTTTGCGTCTTCTATACGAAGCTTACGGTCCTCGAGCTCAGTTTCAGTTGCTGCTCCGACTTTAATGACGGCAACACCACCAGAGAGTTTGGCTATTCTCTCAGCGAGCTTCTCTGAGTCGTACACAGAGTCAGTCTCGAAGAGTTCCTTCTTCAGCTGGGAGATACGAGCTTGCAACTCGTCCTTGGAGGCTGCATCTGCGATAAGTGTTGTGGAGTCTTTGCTTATGGTCACTTTACGAGCAATACCCAACTGATCTATGGTTGTGTTCTCGACCAGCAGGCCCATGTCAAGGGCTTGGTACTCAGCTCCTGAAAGAACAACATTACGAAATGAGACAACGTTCAGAACACAACAGACTTAACATAAGCATATACCTGTCAAGATTGCGATATCTTGAAGCATGGCTTTTCTCCTCTCTCCAAACCCTGGAGCTTTGACGGCAACAACGTTGAGGACACCACGGAGTTTGTTCACGACGAGAGTTGCTAAGGCCTCACCGGTAACATCCTCTGCGATGATCAGCAACGGAGCACGAAGCTGAGTGGTCTTCTCCAAGATTGGGATGATGTCTTTGATCGCGGTGATCTTCTGATCAGTGATCAACACCCTTGCATTCTCAAACTCAACCAGTAGCTTCTCAGGGTTTGTCACAAACTGAGGTGAGATGTAACCTCTGTCAATCTGTAAATCCAAGGTATAGAAAATAAAATTAGACACTGTCCAATCATATTAGAGTTTAAGATTCTCAAAGCTATAAGAGCTCATACCTCCATTCCTTCTTCAACTTCAACAGTGGTCTCAAAAGAGGATGAAGATTCAATGGACAAAACACCATCAGGTCCAACTTTGTCAATAGCATCAGCAATCATAGCTCCCACAAGCTCATCGTTTCCAGCTGAGATTGTAGCCACAGCTGAAAAAAAAAAAACAAATGCACGATTATCATTGTGATTATCATTATTCGCAGACAGAATTGGATAACAACAAGGAAGGAGTCACTGGATAAAGTTAGTTACCTCTGATGTCACTGCCACCTTTGACAGGTCTAGCTCTCTTCTCAAGCTCTTCGATCAAACCTTGAACAGTCTTGTCGATTCCTCTCTTGAGAGACACGGGATTGGCACCAGAAGTGACACTCAACAATCCGTGTTTGATGATTTCCCGAGCCAGTACAGAGGCAGTGGTTGTCCCATCACCAGCAGAGTCATTAGTCTTACTCGCAACCTTTTATCACAACAACAACACCAGATCAATAACCAATTTTCAGAAATAACAATAAAGATAAAAGCTATCACAAACACTAACCTCACGGATAAGAGCTGCACCAGCATTCTCCATGGCGTCAGGTAACTCAATAGCTCTAGCAATGGTGACTCCATCGTTCACAACCTTGGGACTACCAAACTCATCCAACACAACATTCCTCCCTTCAAAAAAACATCACATCACAACAAGATAAGATATATAGTTTTGTGGTTACAACAAACACATTAAACAGACAGTAATAATAATATACCTCTAGGGCCAAGAGTGAGACCAACAGCATCAGCAAGCTTGTCGATACCAGCCTGAAGAGCAGCTCTTGAGCTCTGGTCGAAAGCAATGTCCTTGACATTAGCTCTAACAGTGAAGCGTCTGCTTGCTTTCCTGTAGCTTACTCTTTGACCTTTCTGCTGACTTCCACCACTCAGCTTTCCCTGCCCACACCCACAAATACACCCGTTAAGCCCAGATTCAATCTCAAACAATCAAAGTAACAGTTTTTTCACCAACCCAGAAACCATGAACCAAGAAAGTAACAAACTTTCACCAACCCAGAAACCAATAAAGCATATACAGAGACAGAACACAAAATTGATTGAAGTAAACGGTTAAAATTTCAGACAAAGCCTTCTTCACCTGTCGTGAAGAGCAGAGGACAGAGGCGGAACAGAGAGCGTTTGAAGTCGCCATTTTCTTCAGACCGGAGCGAAGAGAACGTTCTGGGCTTGTGGATAAGGAAATGGTTTTTTTTCACGCTTAAAATGAGAGTGAGGGGAGTGGGTTAGGGTTTAGATAGATATAGAGCAGGTGAGATGAGAGAGAGAGAGAAAGCGGATCCAGAAGATTCTTTTTTTTTTTGCGTTTCGTAACGAGAACCGTTGATTTGAGAAATGGGCTTCACGTAAGGCCTGTTAATGGCCCAGAATGCATAACAGTGCTTCGAGGAATTCACACCCGGTCAACCGCGGTGTCCTTCATGCGAGATGACGCATCATCTTACCCTACCATGTATTCTTCAGCTACTCTATTCAAAGCACACATTCCCAACCGACGCAAAAACCTTAAGTATGAAATATTTGTGTTACGAACACCCCCACTCACTGAACTTCGATTCATTTGGTAATTTATACTAAAGACCTTTTCTAGACCAACTGAAAGATAACTCGTTAGTTCAAATCTCATTTGTTCGATGGACATTTTCTCTATCCAATTAAGTGTAGTATCTTAATTGAGCATTGATAAATAATTATAGATCCTCTTGTTGTTTCAAGAAGCTACTTACAGCATTCACAATCAGAGTATCTTCAAAAATTTATAGTCGATCGATATATTTTTAAAATTTGGAAAATGAAGTAATGTTGGAAGAGAGGAGAGAAAGGTTTCTCAAATAAGAAATTTTCCTATACTGTATTTTGACACTCGTTCACAACTTATCATATTGTTGTTGGTTAAATAAAATTTAAAAAAGAAAAAAAAAAGCAAATTATATTAATGTTTTATTCTATTAAAGGAGAAATACAGAAAATCTATTGTCTAAATAAAACTATTTTAGTAGTTAATTAATATCACATATTTGATTATTTACATTAATCAATCAAATATGTATTATTTATAGAAAATCTTAATAATTCATAAGTACATTAATAATAAAACGATTTCAACTATAAATGTAAATTTTTAGTTATAACAAAATTTGTTAAGAAAATATCAAACAAATCTTACTAAAAAAATAATATTTTTATAAAACAGTGGATTAATTAATTTTGTAATTATTAATATAAATTATTAAAAATAAATTTATTATAAAAGGAAACATATGCTATATTTTATAAATTTATCTTTATAGTCTCTATTATATTAAAATCTTACTAAAGTTACCCACACGGCAAACTCTATATTTAATCGAGATACAAATGTCGATATCTGCCATTATCAATGCGCTATTTATCTTGTAATATGCCAGTTTGCAAGAAAACAAAAAGCTAATTATCTTGACATTTAGTGTACTCATCTGTCCTAGGTTCAAATTAATTCCTCAATCACTACAAGAAAACTGGGATTTAACGAGGAAAATTAACGAGGAAATATTTTCCTCGTTAATTACCTTCGTCTTTACGTTGAATTAACGAGGAAAAATTGAATCCACGTTATTTCTTCGTGAAGTGACGTGGAAAATGTTTCCACGTAAGAATAACGTAAATTGACGTCGCTTTTACGACGATTACATCTTAATTACGAGGAAAAGTTGTTTCCTCGTTAAGTCGACGTAAATTTGGCTTCGTTTTTA
>OVBX01000400.1:0-43369 GCA_900406325.1 Erucastrum elatum
CCCCAAACGGCGGAGAGGGAGGGGCTCAGGGGTTAGATTCACGACGGATGTATGATGATCTAAAAAAAAAAACTATTTAACTTTTTTTCTGGGTATTATTATGATTGTGGGGTTTTCTAGTAAGTTTGATTAAGTTTTGGGGTTATTTTTAATAGAAAGCGTATTATGAATTAATTGCAGATCAGCCCTTCAGTTTTCAGTAGAATTAAAATTTTGAAATTACAGTCAGATTAGGTGAGAAAACAAAACAAAAAAAAAACTTTGAGTGAAAAAATCTGGGAAACTACAAGAGAAGCTCAGGTGAGAAAGCAATAAGAAGGTACGTTGAGATTCAGATTCAGATAAGTACTAGGAACAGAGAGATTACGAATCAAATAATGGGAACATAAAAAAAAATCAGAAAGATAGAAAAAAAGGAAAGCTTACTTACTTTGCTGAGAAGGAGACGAGACGTCAAGAGAGAGAGTGAGAAACAAGAGAGGTCTGGCGGAAAATGAAAACTCTTTGTGAGACATTTTTATTCTGTTTCCCTTTTTTCGCGTGGGAAAATGATCGTTTCCCAATTTAGTTTGGCGGGAAACAAATTTTTTGCAATTAAATCTCGAAACTCGATGCATAGTGTTTATATCTTTTCGTTTAATAAAAGTTTGTCAAAATAACTCGTTCAATTTCAAAATAATTCATGTTTGTATTCAATCCATTTTTATTAATTAAAATAAAATAGTAAATTACAAGTTCCAAAAAAATTAATTGTCTATATTAAATTTTGATTGAAAATTTTACTATGTAATAAATAATTAATTACATAATGATATTCCCTATGTTTAAAATAACATTTAATTATTTACATTTTCTAAATAAAAATATCATTACCTAGACAACTACTCATAATTTGACCATTAAAATATATTGGATAATATCATTGGTCATATAACATTAATTGTCAATAAATTTTAATTTCAAAATTGATAACATCATTTAATTTGAAACAAAAAAAAATTTAAAATACCATGTATTAAAGACAGAGAATATTATAGTCAAAATATAAGATGCATCTCACACTCTAAAAGTTTATTGGAAGTGAGTTTCCTTGGAAGAAGAAAAAGAAGATACACATGCACACACACACAAGCAAGGTCTCAGTACTTTGACATGATTTGCCAGTAGAGTTCCTTTGGAGCTGCACAACAAAATCCAACATAAAGCTTTCATATTAACAACCGAGAGGTAAGTGGTAAAAGTCAGTGGGTTGTGTTTGGTAATAAGTCACACTTACCGGGCAAACCGGTGAAAATCTCAAACTGCTCGTAAGCCTGCCTCACAAACATCTCTGACCCCGACACTGTTATGGCTCCGCATTCTTCTGCTTCCCGTAACAGTCTGGTGATTCTTGGAGTATAAACCGCATCAAAGACTAGTGCATAGTGCTTCAATGCATGCTGTGGAAACAAAAAATAAGCTATAGATTATAGATTTGTAACAGAAAAGAATGTAAGAGTTTGTTATGAGAAGGGCTAACCTTGGAAATGGGAGTCTCGTCAACATTTGGTTGCATACCCATAGACGTGGTGTTGGCCAATACCATGCCATCTTCTGGGTGGAAGTTGTCTAAATCCTTGAGAGATAACGCTCTTCCTCCAATTGCTTCTGCGAGTTCTAGTGCGCGTTCTTCAAAACACACAACACCAGGAACCAAAAAAAAAACATATCATCAGTTACAACCACCAACAAGATAACCAAAAAGAGACGAGGATGTTGAAGAGTCGAGGATGTTGAAGAGTAGTGTCAAGGCTGAGCTTGACCAGTAATGGGAATATTAAAAGGTGTCCATAAGGGAAAAGAAAAGTCATATGTATGTTACCGTAAGTTCGATTAGCAATTACAACTTTCGCTCCCTTCTCTTTGGCACCATAAGCAAGTGCTTTACCTGCTCCACCAGCACCAATAACCACCACTGTTTTACCAGCCAACGGTGAAGAAGAAGAAGGTACACTGCTTGAATCACTTGACCCTTAACAAAAGAAAAAGGCTACATGAGTAAACCACGAGGAGCAGCAACAGGTTGTGAACATAGAACTTACTTCTAAGCCCATCCTCAATAGCAGAAATGGAACCAATACAATCCNAGGGCTACATGAGCAAAACCACGAGGAGCAACAACAAGGTTAATGCTGTGAACATAGAACTTACTTCTAAGCCCATCCTCAATAGCAGAAATGGAACCAATACAATCCGTGTTATAACCCAGCAACTTTCCGTCGCTTTGTCTCCTTAGTATAGTGTTCACAGCTCCTATAGACTGCAAAAAAAAACATTCAGAGTGAAGCAAGATTGGCTATTTACTCTTATCTGGTGGTTTATTAGCAAACCAGACCTTTGCTAATGGATCAACCTCATCACAACATCTCAACGCAGCTTCTTTGTGAGGGATTGTACAGCTGCAAGTAACAAAAGATTTAACATTATTCATCCAAAAATGAGTCTGTTCATTACTTCAGAAATTTTATAGCTAACCTGAATCCAGCGAAATCAGAGGATGAGTATGTTTTGAGGAAGCTTGCAAGATCATCAACTAGGAGGTGAACATATACACCGTTAAAATCAACTGATTTGAAAGCTTGATTGTGAACAATAGGTGACTTGCTGTGACCGACAGGCTTCCCAATGATTCCATAAACCTTAGTGTCAGAACCGATTCTTCTGAAGTTGTAAAGATCCAACAGCTCCTCGATCGTTGGCTGACCAGGCGCAGAAACTTTACCAGACTCTAAGGTGCCAAAGGTTAAATATCCACCAAATTTGGAGCAGAGAATCCGAGACATTAGACCTCTTTCCCCCATCACAAGTCCTATTGTTGGAACCTGAAAGTGAAAGAGAATCACATTCAGAGATCAGAAGCAAAAGCTTGATTCTACATGAAGCACACACGCAAGAGGAGGCAACTTACTTGAGCATTTGAGGTTATATGGAACATGCGAGCAACGTCTGTGATGTCTACAGCAGTAGTAGCGATTTTCACTATGTCAGCTCCAGACTGTTGTATTCTTAGAGCGAGGTCACTGAGCTCATCAACGGAAGGGGTAATCTGATAGTTATGTGACGAAACAATAACTCTGAAGTTTTCAGGCTTCTTTCCTTTAATCGACTTGATGAACTCGCTTGCAACCTTAAACATACAAATATGAAGTTAGTAGAAACTAACTATCATCACTGAATACCAAGATTCTTCGGTTTTTAACCTGAAGTTCAACATCAATGTAATCAGCTCCAAGTTCCATGGCTAAACGGAGCACATCCAGCCGCTCATTCTCATCGCCTTCGTACTGACCACCTTCCCATTTTGGCCTACAGGGAGAAGTCATCATACAAACACAACAACATTACTCATACACTACAAGCACAATAACTAGCTCATAACTTAAGTAGGAAAAGAAGACAGCATCATTCATTAAAAGCTTAACAGAAGTGAAAAGAGAAGTTCCATATCATCAAACACAATAAAAGTCCCAATAACATTACCATACTACAAGCACAAGAAGTAGCCCATAACTTAAGTAGGATAAGAAGGCAGCATCATTCATTTAAAAGCGGACAAAAGAAGTTCCATATCAAAAAACAATAAAAGTACCAAGCTTTAGCGCACACACACAAACCTGTAGGTGAATAGAGTGGGGAGAGGAGACTTCTGTATAATGATTTTCAGATCGTCAAGAGGGTTGAACTCTTTAAGATGATCTAATCGAATCTCCACCAAATCTGCACCCAAGTCCTGAGCTTTGCACGTTTCAACCACCATCTTGTCTACTGAATCCGCCATCACCGGAGCACAGATCAAGCTCGGATTTTTAGCAAGTTTTTGACTTCCCATCTCCTTTTCCATAGAATCTGAAGCCACCTAAGGTCAACAAAACAAAGAAGAGCATTACACAGTCGTTCTCTATAGCACTGTCCGAAACAGAACAGAACCAAAAAAAAAACTAAACCACGGGGAGAATCACTAACATAGACATTGATTGGTTCCATGCTTCGACGACGTCGTCGTTGATCGAAAAATAGAACTGGAACTGGTACACTTCTGATTTGCAGGGAAGAGAGTTCGGAGGAGGAGGAGGAGAGGTTAGATTTGAAGGGGGCGGATGGAAGACGGAGGTTAGCGACGGAGGTTGGTGACGGTCGTGGGGAGGAGGAGAGTAGGTGAGGAGGAGGGTTGGTGAGACGACGAGCATTGGTTGAAGAGGAAGAAGCCATTGAGACGACGTCGTGGAAAAAAAAAAAAAAAACAGAACCTTCGCACTTTTGTTTCCAAAAATTTGGTGTTTTATTAGTTTTTATACATTAAACCAAGATGGTAGGTAGCTTTGAATAAGGTGAGTGAGTGCCAACATTAGGTGGAAAAACAAAAGGTATGTACTTTTGATTTCATTTTTATTTTTAGAGAGATTGCAATAACAAGTTTTTTTCTGATAGCCAATTTTGAAATATATTTTTGTTCAAAATGTATGGTTGATATAAAGGAAATCTTCAAAAATTATGTAATCATACAAAACAGAGTCAACAAGACAAATACTCTTTTACAATCTCATGGTAGAGCTCTTCAAATGAAACACCTGCAGTGGTTAGTTAGTCAACTCGAACTTGTTTTGGTTTGGTTTCAGCAAACACATCAGAAAAAGCAGTTGAGACACAATTGATGTAGAAAAACAATTTCTCTGTCTATACCCACTTTGCTAACGTTTTCTCCAGAGAACCTATTACTCATTGTGTTTCTATGTAGAAGATCGTTTAACTGCTGAAGAAGTAGAATAAAAGGAGGTGTTTCTTGGAGGAGAGGTGAAGTGAAAACGTTTTAATGCTAAAAGGAGTCTTAGACATTTTGATTCTTTGAGCGTTATGTACCTTTTTGTGATTGTTAGTCTTCAGAGTTTTCTCAACATGGAGCAGAAGAAACTCCAATAGTTTACTCAAGAGTCTCTGAGATGAAAGGTTTAAGTAAAACAGAGGAAGAAGTTGAAAGAGATATGTTCAGGAATCGAATACGTCGTGTGAATAAAGGCCATTTATTAGTAGTAATCGTTGTTCAAGAAAGCAAAAAAAAACAAGAGAGAGAGAGAGAGATATGGCCGTATGAGAGAATATACTTATGTATGGACAAATGGTAAAAATGACAGAAGCTTTTGATTTTGGTCTCTCTCTCTCTCTCTGCTTCCATCAAATCTTCAGACCCCATTCAATAATCTTCTTTTTCTCTTTTCTTAATGTTGTTTACTTCATCAAGAATCTTGAGGACATTTTCCTCTTCTTCTTTTTTTCCTTTAGCTTGAAGAAGTCTTAGCTTCTATACTGCCACTAACACTAGCTGCGTCACCACCCGCCTCAGCAGCCTCTTGACTGCTCACGCCAGATACTGCAGCAGTCACAGCCTCTGTGGTGGTGGGTTCAATGCTTGAGCTTACTGGAGCTGATGCACCACTGAGTGAGGATGAACCAATTGGGTATGGAGCCACAGGCATATCCGTTAACGAAGAAGCAGACGGGCTGTAGCTAAGTGAAGAAGCCATAGAGTGATCAAACTTACACGCTGGTCCAAACTTGCAGATTCCATGTTGCGCAAAGTGAGTGCATTGCGCTACTCCCTGTGTGTCAAAACATATATTCAAGACCTTGTCCCATACCAAATATAGCAAAAACATTATCATAACAAGACTTACTGGACGAAGTGGAAGGCCAATGGAGCTGAGGAGAACACCAGTCTGAGGATGAACTGCATCTAGAGGATGATGGTATCTACACGAAGCACCAAACTTACAGTCTCCGGTTCTCACGAAGTACTGACACTCAGGCTGGTCAGGTCGCTGAGGGAAAGATTGTTCTTTCGAAGTAGTAGTCAAGGAAGGTCCACCAGATTGNGCTTGAAGAAGTCTTAGCTTCTATACTGCCACTAACACTAGCTGCGTCACCACCCGTCTCAGCTGGCTCTTGACTGCTCACGCCAGATACTGCAGCAGTCAAGGCCTCTGTGGTGGTGGGTTCAATGCTTGAGCTTACTGGAACTGATGCACCGCCGAGTGAAGACGAACCAATTGGGTATGGAGCCACAGGCATATCGGTTAGCGAAGAAGCAGACGGGCTGTAGCTTAGCGAAGAAGCCATAGAGTGATCAAACTTACACGCTGGACCAAACTTGCAGATACCGTGTTGCGCATAGTGAGTGCATTGCGCTACTCCCTGTGTGTCAAAAACATATTATTCAAAAAAGCTGTCCCATACAAAAACCAGTAAAGAAACATTAATAACAAGACATACCGGACGAAGTGGAAGGCCAATGGAGCTGAGGAGAACACCAGTTTGAGGCTGAACTGCATCTAGAGGATGATGGTATCTACACGAAGCTCCGAACTTACAGTCTCCGATTCTCATGAAGTACTGACACTCAGGCTGATCAGGTCGCTGAGGGAAAGATTGTTCTTTCGAAGTAGTAGTCAAGGAAGGTCCACCAGATTGGTATGTTCCTGTTGTAGTATAAGCAGTCCCTGAAGGAGATAACGGCGCCACTCCTCCATAAACAGAGCTTGATCCAATAGACTGTTGTGTTCCAGTTCCAGGAGAAGGCATTGCAGTCAAAGAGGCCTACAAGAATCAAACTGATCCGCTTAGCCTANTAAGAATCAAACTGATTCATTCACTTAGCAAAATGGAAAATGTTAAAAAACAAGGTAAAGTTAAAGGAGTGTTACCGGGTAAGGATTCCAATTAGGGTATGTAACCATTCCTGGAGGCAGAACCNCAAGAATCAAACTGATCCGCTTAGCCTAATGACTAATGTTAAAAAAGGTAAGTTAAAAGGAGTGTTACCGGGTAAGGATTCCAATTAGGGTATGTAACCATTCCTGGAGGCAGAACCATTGGTGGTGGGCCGTATGGGCTTGGAAGATAAGAACCAGGAGGCAAAAGAGAAGGCCTTGTTAGAACTAAACCATATTGTGGAGACGAAGGCATTGGTTGAGATTGAAGTGATGGATAAATAGTCTGTGTCGGTGGTTGTTGCTGCTGCTGTGGCTGAGGCACAGGATGGTTGAATCTACAGGTTAAACCAAATTTACACTGTCCGGTTCTCATGTAATAAGAACACTCTTTCTCTCCCTGTAAATCAAGTTTCAGAGGAGCATTAACAATACAAATGTGTGTGTGTGTGTGATCAATAAACTAATAGATAGGTTATAAAACACAAACCGGACGTAATGGATATCCCAAGTAACTTAACGAGACAGGCGCAAGGGAACCACCTCCTCCTTGTCTAGGATGATGATACTTGCAAGAAGCACCGTACTTACACGTTCCCGTTCTCATAAAATGCTGATCAAACCAAAAAACAAAACAAAACAATCTAAAGTTCACATCTTTTATATAAAAAAAAACCAAAGCAAACAAAACCGAAACTGCATTGCTTTAAGACAGAGATTGAGTCATTACAAAACCTGACAAACCGGTTGTCCCATCCTCTCTGGTAAAGCTCCATCTCCTCCTCCTCCTCCTCTCACACCTTCAACAACCTAAAACACCAAAACCAAAACCTTTCAAAACCCCAATTCAACGATCTGAAACCGANCTAAAGTTCACAGCTTTTACATAAAACCCAAAACCAAAGCACACAAAAATGAAATGGCATTGCTTTAAGACAGAGATTGAGTCATTACAAAACCTGACAAACCGGTTGTCCCATTCTCTCCGGTAAAGCTCCATCTCCTCCTCTCACACCTCCAACAACCTAAAACACCAAAACCAAAACCTTTCAAAACCCCAATTCAACGATCTGAAACCGAGGAATCAAAATTGGGGAAACTTTTAATTTACCGCTCCACGATCTCGCGGGTGATTAAACCGGCATCTTGAACCGTACCCGCAGACGCCGGTACGCAAGTAATAAATACAATCAGGCTCATTTGATCGCTCAGGGTACGCCTCTCCTCCTCCTCCTCCAGCTCCGCCGCCGCCGCTTAACCCTAACCGCCACATCGAACCTACAAAAAAAAAACACGCATTTTTAAGAAACAAAGAATCCTTTAATCAAAAGGCGCTGCATTTACGCTACCTTCGAGTCCAGTTTCGCCTCCGTGAGAATTCCATTCAATCGACGGATCCGATCGCGACCCTTCTTCACCGGCGCGACCGTACCGCTCCATTTTCCGACAAATCCCTCACACACACACAGACACGACGAAAGGAACGATCTTTTTTCTGCTTTTGTCGGAATGCGAAAGCTCCGATCGAAGAAGGACAGTTGTCGGAAAATCTCAGATCGTGGTTTTGCTTCCACACCACTCTCTCTCTCTCAGTCGCTTGATCTCTCTCTAACTACAAAGCTACAAACTTTTTTGAACTACAAAAGAAAAATATAATTTTTATTAATATAAAAAAGAAAGATTAAAATTTGTTCTTTTTGGAAGGGGGTGATGGGGGGAGGTTTTGATCTTTCTTTATGCGTGGGTCGCCTTTTTCGTGGGTGTTTTGCCGGTGGGTTGTTATTATACGCGCCAAACATACCATTCCTCACTTCCCTTTCGTTATTATTATTTTTATATTCTCTTTTTACTACTATTCAAGAAAAATATCAAAACACATTTTTTAATACACGACTGAAAAAAAATCTGATATTTTGTGAGGTGAAAATTTGCATACTACAATCACAAAGCTTAAACTCAAGGTTAAATATTTATAGAAAAGCTGATCTCCAATCACTAGGCTACCATATTGGGTAGTACTTTTAAGTCATTTAGTCTACGTAACTTGACCTGTTTTATTTTGTTGTTTATTTGTGCATTTACGTATAGGAAAGGGATGTTGATTAGATTTTAGTATTAGATAAGTGCAGTCCTAGATTTTGGAAAGTTTTGTATGGCCAAGTTTGTTTCCAGATTAATATCACTCGTGTATCTAACTACTGTTAAGAAACTGGAATTTTCTTGCATCACCCATTGACCTTCGACAGTTATTATTTTTAGTAACCAATTGTAATGTTATTTACTTAACAACTTTACCCAAAAGCAAATTCTAATGTTATTTCAGCAATATCGCAGTGGCAAGTTAGCATCAGAATGAATTTAGCTATATTTTGATATAATATTGATTGTATTGTTAACTTTTGGTTTCGTAGAACCTGAGTCCAAAAATGCTCTAAGCAATTATAAAATTGCTTCCTTAAGTGTTCATAAGAAGTTCGGTCAGTTGTATTGGTTATAAGGTCATATTCGTTTTTATTCCGTACAATCTACCATTATTTTAAAATGATTAACGCTTGAAGTTTTCTTTGGTTTAAGTCACTGTACACTGACCATTAATATATATCTCAGTTACTTGTTTTAACTATTCTTACAGAACTTATGACTATCCCTTAATTTGTGAACAGTACACTAAGATGAACTATTACATATTCTTTTTGAAACAAGAGCTGTAAGTTAATACTTAATTTATAATAGTATCAACCCTATTTTGAAAATTTATAGTCCATGATTAAAAAAAATGCTTGTTAATTTTGTATATGGACACCGTTTTAATTTTATCCAAAATGTTCAAAAGAACAGTGTAAGGAGATTTTATTATATGAAAATTTGCAGATATTACCAAAAATAAAATAATATAGTAGATATTACTTGTCGTATATTCGCAGATATTTCTTCTTTCTCGTTTGGAAAA
The DNA here is from genome assembly GCA_900406325.1 of Erucastrum elatum. Taxonomy (NCBI): domain Eukaryota; kingdom Viridiplantae; phylum Streptophyta; class Magnoliopsida; order Brassicales; family Brassicaceae; genus Erucastrum; species Erucastrum elatum. The sequence continues at coordinate 9,691 of OVBX01000400.1, forward strand.
TAGCTATATTATTTCCCCAAGGTAACAAAAAAAAAGCTTTCGTTTCCCAATTATTTTTTAAAATAATTTGGATCTATTAGAGCGTCTGACGTTGAGTTGCTTAGACATGCGCGTGCGATGATCTACGAGTCTATTTGAGAGCAATAGAATCACTTAAAAGAAGTCAAAATGGTTTGGTCATGAAGTGACCAATCTAACGGCAACAGAAAGTAGTAAGATGATAACCAACGGTCTGGATGTACTCCAAAATAACTGTCCATTAAACTGCTGACCAAACGAACCCGAAGGCTCATTGAGTGTAGTAGGTAAAGCAGCCATTCTCTTCATAAAGTTCAAGTTAACTTCTTTTTTCCACTCAATGAGAATTTAATTTGAACAACAAAAGCCAAATATAATGAAATTCAGTTAGTTTAGTTATAATTTGATTGAGTGTAGCTATTACTTTCAATAAATAGTAGATTATTATATACTTGTAAGATTCTAAAGAAGCTATTAAAGGTTCTTGGTGTATTTACCGATGCCACTGATGGAATCAATTTGAATATGTTGCATATCTTAAGTTATTAATAAAACAAGATTTTGCACATCAAAACGAAATCTAATATCAAACACGAATAAAAAAAAGAACTTGGCTATAGCAATAGCAATAGAAAGAGGAATATAAAAAATATTTATGGCTGGGATCAAATTTGGACCAAACTTGAGATACTTAGTAAACTATGAGTATCAATCTGTCACATCATCGCAAATTTGCAAGAATATTAAGCTTTTCATGTTTGTAAAGTTGAAAAGTGAAAATTGGTCAGCCATAATTAGCACTAATAAAAGCATTATGCAAAGTAAGTTTAGCTTAATAGTAATAGTAATAAGCTAATAAACTTCTGTACCAAAAATAAAGAATAAAATGGTATAGGGTTTGACTTCGACAGGAGTGAGACATATCACATATGTGACCAGCTTTTTTTTTGAAGATTATGTTATTCCTCAAAGGATCTTTGGGACCATAGCAGCCCCTCCTTTCTTCATCTACCAAATGTCGGCGAGCAAATTTACTTTTCTTGTTTCTCTTTATATATTAAATTTTCCAGTACACATAATTTTATAAGTATAATATAAACTTTCAACTAAAAAATATATATATTGGGCGAAGTAAGGCACGATAGCATCCTTGTCTTTTTTTGTTGCATTACAGTTTGATTATATAATATTTATGGGAGTATTTTGATTAGTATCCAAGGAAACTATACAAGTACTCTCTGTTTTTATTTGCTAACAGCAACTATACGTACTTTAAAGCTTACTATTTTACTAATAGCAACAATTCAACTTAAGACATACAAGTTCAAAATTAATCTTAAGACATGCATATAAACTCCACAAGACATTCAAAGTGGCGTCTTCCTCCATAGTTTATCTGTTTCTTCCAAAAAAAAGTTGCCGACATGAATATTGAATACACAAAACAGTGACTCATAAAGATTAAGTAGAATCATTTTCTGTGTGTAAACAACAAAAAGAAAGAGATACCACATAATATAACCTTTATTCTTTATGTTTGTTTTTCATTTTAAAGCTTGAGAGTTCTATAGCCCATCTTGATCAGAGGACACCTTAGAAAGATTTTAAAAGGTCCAATGAGCAAGTCAGCAACACATATATTCTAAAATGTACCAAATCACACATATATTCTAAGATGTTATTCCTTATCCAGACAGCAGCAGATAGATTAGATACCTCAACATCTTCAAGTCGAGTCTTGGACGTGTTGAATTGATGTTTCTCCTTTCCAAAATCCCTGAACATGAATAGCTTTATGCTTTGATTCCTTCTTATCAAGAAACATATATATGGAAATTTCATAAAATCAAATGCTCTAATAACACAACAGCCTTAAGCAACCAGATTCCAAATTAATTATCTAAAAAGAAGCATATGGATTAAATCCTTCTCTCGGAACTTATTCTAGAGCGTTTCAGGACTGCCAACTTGAGAAGATTGTGATCAGCGTAAGAAGAAAACCCATTATGGTATGTAACGAAAGTACCCAATCTGATCCAAATAACAAAGAAATGTACACTTTCAAAACGGTACCTGTTCTATTTAAAAGGCCCAATCTCGTCATACTTTCGTTATTTGGTATTTGGTAATGCCAAAAAACATTGTATTTCACAGTGTTAACGTTATGTAGTATATTATCAAGTGTTGGCTCAAATTATAGTTAAAAATTAAATATATTGATCAAAAATTTATACAAGATAAACATAGAGGCCTAACGGGAATGCATATATTTTAGGTTTAAATCGATATTTGTTCCTATTTGCCTACTTGAGAATATGTGGTTGAAACATATTGATACATTTCAGGTTAAAATCTTAATTTATTTATGGCATCTTTTATTTTGACCAATGACATGCCATCCAAGAGCCGATGTAGACAGGTGAACTATGATTAAAAATGATTGCATGATTACATAGATTAATAAAGAGGAATGAGGTGTCAAATGGTTGATGGTGGAAGGTTTAACAAAAATGGTTACATTAAGTATTAAAGATTTCATTTATCAAAACCAAAAATGTTTTTTTTGGCTCATATTTTAATATGAAAAGGGCCGGCTAATTAAGATTCATATTTTTTTCATAACAAATATATCCTTAGGTAGTTAGGTTAAGCATTCACTAATCTTCCAATGGAACAGAACAATACGGACAAGTGGACAACTAGTCTAGTTTCGATTTTTTCAGCGAAACATAAAAGTATGGATTTATGCCTCGAACAAAGTCATCTTGTAGGGTTGGTTTTAGTTTAGCTTACGTTTGAGTTTGGTTTAAGTTGGTTGGATTGAATACATGCATGATGCATCTCTAAAATTTTATATTATTAGAGATGAGACATGGAATTCCTGCTGAGGCTTCAAGGCTTTTTTTTATTTTTGAGGCTGGAACCCTATGGACCTCGACCGACCATAGCCTCAGAACACGTGATTTGTTATCCTTCCTTAAACTAAGCCCTTGCAGCTTGACAAAATGGACCTTATAGCAATTATTTAACTAACATAGGGAGCGCAGTTAATTATTTTCGTCCTGGATCAAATAAATTTATTATATAGTATCGTGTATGTATTAGTGAAGAATATTCGGATCTATCTCACTAGAAAAGAGCACCAAAGTTCCAAAAAACCACAATGATGCTTTTATGCCGACCGAAAATAATATGCTTTTATCCAATCGTATGGACGATGTATCGTGCCGTAACATCCCAAACTCAGACGTGTTTTTTCTTCAATGTTTTCCACTTGTAGTGAAAACTAAAAGCATTTACTAATAAATATTTGAGCAAAGGATATACACAAACTAGTATATTCTAAAGTTTGCGGTTCAACTCATAACACACAATCCTAGTCGTATGGTACACGTTTAACCCACCGACATTGAATTTTCTTAGGCCTCGTTTTACCATATCTCCCCCAACCTTACGTGCTTGCACGAAACCATTTGTGTTCCTTTTTCCGAGGGAAGAACAAAAATAAAAACATAGAAATGGTTTCGTGTGAATCATATCATCACAATTTTATTATTGCATATGATTTACAAAGTCAAATGTTTTTTTTAGCTTTTCTGTACAAAGGTCAGCTAACAACAACAACAACAACAAGAAGAGCTGACGTTCATTTATTCACAAACAATATGAATGAAACGAAACAAACGGATTATTGAGAAAACGAGCTTTTCAAATATTAAAGCAACGAATCTTTTTTTTTGGGTTAGCCGAATGTCTTCTCGGTGCTGTAAGTCATGTACAAGAAACCATCTTCTTCCTTGAAAGTGTTGTACAAAGAGTCCATGCGAGCAGCTGCAGAGAACCAAGTCAAGAGTTGATTAATGTTTTATTAGTGGATTGTTTAAACATGGATGCTGCTGCTTAATTAGGTACCTGTTTGGGGAAGTGTGTTCTGTACAAAAACAAACAGAGCTTTTGATGGATCTAACTCTAGCCTATTGCTTAGCATGTGAATGAAATGTCCAACAGTCATGTCTCGTGGGACCAAGAACCTGCACACATCAAAACGTGACTCATTCAATTAGTATTCACTTTAATCCAACAGGTTAGGTGATGATGACACAAAACTTACTTGCTCTTCTCCATGTCAGGGAGGTCTGCATTTGAATATTTCTCAATGATCACCTGTAATGTTTAATCCACAGTAAAAAAAAAACATCATAATACTGTAATAATATAATTAACCTTGGAAGCCCAAAAAAAAATACCAAACACACAATTTGACTTACAAGAAACCAACAAAAAAAAATGTTTTAGCTACTAAAACTCTTATAGATTAGATCTAAAAGGTAACATGTTCAAATCCCAGGAAGAGCTTACGGACACATCACATCTTAGTCATTAAAAAAAAGACTAAAAACAAGAAAAAGGTTGACTCAATCATTAGATGATGTAAAGTTATAGATGATCCAAGAGAATAGTTGATATCATCAATCTTGTTTTCTTTAACTATAAACATGATAATCACATAATCTTTCTTTATACCCACGCCAGATCCCTAAACCTAGAATTTGATTCGAACCCTAGGAGATCCACAATCACACGGCAACTCAATGATCAAGGCAAGAAAATCAAACTAACCGGAACTCTATCTGGATATTTGGAAATGATGTTGCTCGACTCCTTCAATCTCTCATCTGCACCATCCAAACAAAAAAAAAAGCAAAGACCGATCAAAATCTGCTCACATTACGTTTCGCGGGAAAGTCAAAAACAGAATTAACGGGAACAAACCAGCGGTGAATTGATCCTTGAATGACTTGACGACGATCCCCATTGTAGATTTTTTCCGGAGGATGATGACGATCACGAAGCTGTTTGTTTGTTTTTTTCTTTTGTGTGGTGGTTCGCTTTGATTGTTTGTGAAGAAACGGTGAGGAGAGAAAGACAGATAGGAAGATGAGAGAGAGGCTTTATAGAATAAAGACAAGTAGTTACCGCAAGGCTGGTTAAAGTTGACATTTCGTCTCCATCCGACTTCTTGGGCAAGTCAGGCTTTTATTTGGGCCATTATCTAACTTATTGGCCCATAGGTTAGTCTTTATTAATGGACCTTATATCTAATTTGTCTAACAAAATTATTCAGCATAATTAATTAGATATTGGGCCAATTAAGAAAGCCGACTGTTTTTATTGCAATAAAAAATTAAAAATCGATCAAAAATAAATCGAGTAAATTAGAAAGCCATTGGTACGAATTTTCGCTTTAGACTGTTGTTTAAGGATGTTATTTTAAATATTAAAAAGTAAATTTAATAATTAAAATCATAAAACAGTAAATAATATTTTAATTTTCATTATAAGTATAAAATTATGCCAATAATAAGGAAAATACATATACGAAACCAAAAGTTATGTAATATGGATATCGAAATAACAAGAAAAAAATAATTATTAAATTATTATATAAACTATAATAAAATTAATATGAAGTATAGTAAGTATTTTAGTTACTAAGAAGAAGATAAAATGTATTTTTTGCAATAAAAAATCAAAAAGAAAATTATATGTTTTTGTTTGTAAGGCTATGTGAATGAGACTGTTCATAAAATAGAAAACAATTTTGAAACTTCAAAACCCTTAGAAAAGAAAATCAGGAGAAGCATGTCCAGAGAAAAATAGTTTGAAAACTTCAGCTAAATCAAGTATAATCCAAATTCCAGCAGAAGTGCTAATTTGTTTAATATACACACTTTATTCTTTTACAAGTCAAAATGAGACTTTGAATAGTTTGATTAAGTATTCAATAATATTTGTGCAAAAAAAATGTGGGCTTCCAATTCTCAAAAAAAATATATTCATATTTATAAGGATATATCTTCATATGGTTAGACGATCATTTATGTAATTTATCTTATACTTTATAATAATAACATAATTAAGAAACATTAAAAAGATTAAAACAAGATTTTTAAAATAATCTTAAAATCCTTCATTCAAAACAAGACTATATGAACTTCTTTATAATACACAACATGAAACGATTTCTATGCAACATTAAAATAATATTTTATATTTTATTTAATGTTACAAATCTGAATAATGTGATAGTGAGAATAAATTATCTACATGCATTACAACAAAACAATATTCCGATTAGCAAAATACGTTTACAATCCATCAAAAATAATAATTTTGACATATTTCTAACAAGAGAAATTGGCATCCATATACATCAATAACTGCCTAATTTGCACATATGAAATTTGTACTATTCACTTTTTATAATGGCAAAACTGCTCCTATAATTTCTATACCAACCTGATAACTCAATTATCTTATTGATATTTTTCTTTTTTTCTTCTTCTTATTTCTTCTTTTTTTCTCTATCGACTACATTCTTCTCTCTCCTCAAAAAAATCATCTTCTTCCTAAAGTTCAAGTTTTCTGAAGTTAGTCTCAACTGGGTTTTGTAAGTTTATAATTTTTCTTTAGTTTATTCTATGGCAGAGAAAAATAAAATGCTTTCTCTGTTTTTTTCTCCCATCCAATATTGTTCAAAGTTTCATATTCTTTGGTGTTTTCTTCTTGTGTGTGTGTGGATTTTGATCAGTGTTTGTCTCTAAAAGTTAAAATTATTTTCGTTTCTTCTTTGATGAACAAACACGAGATGCCATCAAGCAAAATGAGGCCACTTACGCTAGTTAGCGGATCTTCAATCGAGACTGGAACGAAGCTCTACATATCCAATTTAAGATTATGGTGTCTCCAACGACAATATCAAAGTTCAGACTTCGCTAAGAGAAAAGATGGTGGCTTTAAAGTTTCTTTTTATTTATGATAATTTAGAACAGAAATGCTCAGAGAAGATGATTGAGACTGGCCGTAGAAGATGATGGAACAGTGATTCACTTGTTTATTGATGGCATCCTGGATTATTTGTTGCATGCTGTTGGTGATGATTCTGTTAAGCTAAGATTCACTCCCTGCCACGTATTATTTCAGTCTAGCAATGGATTTTTGAGGCATAAGGAACTGTTTTTAATGATGAAATTTGTTACATAACCAGATACTAGATTTTACATGATCTCTTTTTTGTTACAATTAGCCGGTTACGTAAACTGTTTTTAATGATGAAATTTGTGACATAACCGGATACCAGATTTTACATGATATTTTTGTTACAATTAGACGGCTACATAAACGAACACATACAATATAATTCAAGTTACAATATTTTGTAAATTAAGTAATTTTTTATGAATTGTTCCAAACCAACTAACAATGGACATAGCCATCATTTAATCCGTTAGCCGGTAATTTTAAATTTGAATATCAGCTAACATGTAAAGTATCTGGATAAATCAAAATATAGTCATGTTAATTTACGAAAGTTCTGAAAATTTACAATATAACCATATAACTTACATATTAACTATATGAGTTCTGCTTATATGAGTTAAGCTAACATTACCCAAAGTAGAATCAAAGAATGTGAATACAATAACACATATTTATTAGCCGAATAACTATAATCTAGTAGTCGGATAACTGTGGTGTTAACCAACCATTTATTAAAAATACCAATTAAGAGTAATGATATTTGGATAATTGGTATATATTACCGGCTAACTATAACAAAAAAATAAATGAAATCTTAACCGGTTATTTTCACAAATTACATCGTAATGAAAAGTGAAAGATATTTTCCAATAGGCATGCTAACAACTAATAGTTAGCCGGTACTTCACCTTTAATAAACTCTGGTCTTCTGAGCTGATCCGCCGGAGATGGTGCTTGATGAAGACAATGCAACAATAACACGACGAAGGTGGCAATGGATGATGACGGTCACAAGGAAAGCATTTTCTGAAGCGTGAAGAGTGAATGATCTTTTTTATAAACAAGGCTCGTGCTTTCTAGATTCTGTGAGTTTATGCGTCGTCGTATTAATCATATCCAACCTTGGTAGTTCGAGTGAGAGAAATTTAAAACTGAATGTCTTAATTTTTGAAAAATAAATCTAAAGATAATACAAAGATGTGATTGCGGTTTGCAAGAGGAAAAGAGAGAGAGTCGGAGAGAGAAAGATGCATATTTTATTATTGGTCGAATTTTGGTGGCTATAATATGCACAAGCTACACAATTACTAATCATTATTATTAATTTTATAGCTTCAAACGTAAGGAAAAGAAAGAGTAGGGTTATCGTGGTCAATTCGCGTCTTTTAAAAGTGGGGTCCTAATGTTTTTTCCATCCTTGCAAATTTCTACATCTTTATATATACTTTATATGCAAATCGCTCTTATTAAAAGACGATCCACGCCAATCGCCGCTAGAGAAAAAAAAGACGATCTCTGCGTTTTCCTTCTCCGGTGGCCGGCGAGCTTCGTCGGTGCCGTGAGAAGGTCTTTAATGTATTTCTTTTGTGTCTTTCGTCAGTGTTGAAGCCTTTTGGGATATCCTTGGAGACTTTTGGGTTCAGATCTGCCTTTGATTTCATCTTGTAGTTGGATGGGGTGGCTTAACCAGGTTCGTAGCTTTTTCTGGTGCGCGGTGCAGGTTATACCGGCTCTGATGTGGGGTGGTACTTCTTCCATCGGATCTGGATAAGCTGAAAGCTCTGTTGGCTCATAGGTGATTGTCGGGCTTATCCCCTTTCCTGTCTCTGTCTTGGAGTCGATTGGCTTCAGTTTCCGGTAGCTGTCTAGTTTGTGTGTTTCTTTCGTAGTCTATTTGTATTCCTTCCGATATGAGTTCGGTTCTGCAACAAGATAGCCGTCTCTGGTGTGTTCTTGTGTAGCTTCATCCTGAGGCTACTACGTGGAGGCAACTCGAGGGAGTGTAGCAGTTTCTGTTAAAGGGGATTAAGGTTACTTCAGTGTGTTAGAGGTGGATGGGTCTTTCGACTGTCTGGAAGTTGGCTCTATTGTGGTCTTTAGTAGTGTTGTTCTGCTCTGGATCGTGGTTTGGCTGGTCTTCCTTTGAGGCGTCCTTGTTCTTATTTGTGATATTTGTGTGTTCGGCCTCGTCGTTCGACTTCAGTGCTTGTTTTTTTTGTGTCTTCAGTGGGTGGAGTTTCGGTGTTGTGAAGATGTGCTGTCCCTTGGTTTGAAACTGACGGGTTCTCCGGATTACTTGGTAAGGGGCTTTGGAGCTGTGGCTCAATTGCGTGCTGTCTCAATTGCGTGCTGTCTTGGAGTAGTTATTTGCCAACCATCGTCTTCAATGGCTGCTCGAGTTGGAGATTTGTTCTCTCGTGACTTCTTGTTGAAAAAGTTGCTTGTGTGTTGTGGTTTGTTCTTGGTTTAAAAGGGGAACGTTTGGAGATCATCTTCCAACTTCAGTAATATAAGACTGCAATCGCTTTCTCGCTTATATCTTCTTCCAGCTCTGCTCAGCTTCACCTTTCTTGGAGATTATCTTGTTTGCTCTAATGTAAACTTAGTAGTTTTGTTTTCTTCTGTCTCTAGTGTTCATTTAAGGATGTTTCAAACTTTTCTCCGGGAGGATTAGTTGTACCTCGCCGGCTTATGTTTCTGGAAAGGTTTCATACCTTTGCCAGCTCTGTGTAATCTTTGGTTGAATCAATATAAATCCACCAGATGACAAAAAATAAAAAAGACGATCCACGCGCTTTTAGAATCATCCAAAAAAAAACTTAACTTTCTCGAAGTTTGATTTAAAAAGAAAAAACTTTCTCGAAGAAAACAACCGGAGTCTGAGCCTTTCTCTCTTCCCGTTCCTTCCTCTTTACCATGTCGATATGCAAGCTGTTTCAGGGATTCTCGGTTCAACATCAAAAGCCTGTAACGGACGAAGATGTTCGTCGGAGGTCGGCTTTTAGGGTTTGGATTTGGTGTTTGGCATCCGGTGAATAAGGCTTGGGATATTGACTGAAATTCTGAAGCGGGTCCGTGGGAGGAGCATGAGCTTCGGTGTTGAGCCGGTAGAGCTTCTTGTCTAGGTCTTAGCTTAAGGTTTTGGTTAATGTCCCTGTAAGTGTGTGGTGTAATTGTGTGGTACAAGAGACAACTCTTTTCACCGTTTGTGGTAAAAGGAGTTTGTTCTCATGGTCGTTAAGTGATTGGATCAGTGTCATAAGGTAATGTAGACTCCAAACAAGTGAGTTTAGTGATACTATATCCTCATCCACAAATCACAAGTGGTTAAAGTCTTTGTTGAGGCACTGTGGTTGCAATTTGATTGTACAATCTTTTGGTTAATGAAAAGCTGATGTTGAGCCAAAAAAAAAAAGAATCATCCAAACGCTCGGTGCTCGGTGGAAAAGAGCGACTGAAAAAAGTGGTGTTAATGATCATGCGTTTCTTTCACTTGTAATATTCTGTATCATATACTCTCTCACACATATCTACGATTCAAACAGCTACAATCTCAACATGGTTGTCCCATCTTCCCAAACGTCAATTCTTTTCTCGAACTAGACTAGAAAAAAAAAAATCCAAGACAACCCATGTAATAAGATCAGCATCCTGTGGAACAAAAGACAAACTTGACCACAGCCTGTTAAAGCTGCAACATCTCCACAGAAAACTCTATTATAAAACCTTACATTATAACAAAACTTCTGCAAATAGATTAAATATGTTTTGAAAATCTTTTAGGCATGGTAAACCGAACAATCCAATATATCAATCAGTGACCGTAGATAAAATTTGGAACTTTGATTTGATTATACTTCAGAAATTATCACAAAAGTCATTTTTAAAGAAAAAACAAGAAAGTAACCCAGTTCAAAAGTGTAAGATGAATCCTGGAGAAAGAAACAACAACAAATTACTCAAAAGAATTGAGTGTGGCATTACAACAAATCTCTAAATCGGTAGTCAAGTCTTTTTGGCTTAAGACCACAACAAAGAGAGGTCATCAACAAAGCCTTTCTTTCTGCCACTTCCCTAATACTATCCGTAAAACAAGATAAGAATCTAAACCATCACAGGTAAAGGAGTATCAAAAGACAAAAAAAAAACTTTTTAAATGAATTGTTCTTTTTTCTTATGTAGAAAGGACCAGCAAGAATCCATATCAGAGTTGGTTCAATCCTCCTGACTTGCTCTTGAGCTTCTCTCTTCTTTTCTGTTCTTCAACTTGTATGGTGCAGTGTAGTTTAAAACGAGGAAAGATGTTTTTATATTAAACTAACTGACCTGTTCTCCGATCAAATCCAGACCAACAATCACGAAAGTGAGTCCTTGGAACAAGGGGAAGTAGAAGTGGATCCCTTGTGCAGACAACAAGCTTCTCACCGAAGCTGCCAAGAGGATGAAAGCCAAAGCAATCTCTGTTCTGTACAGACGGTTTCTTTTGGTCTTCCCTGCTTTCTTAGCTGCTCCTAGTTTGCTAAGCTCGGTTAGACCCGAATCAGAGGATGATCTTTGGATGCTTGAGGAGTCAACCAAAGACCCTGACTCTGCATAAGCAATCAGATCAGCCTCAGAGGATCTCCCTAGCTTTTTGGTGACCACCCACTCGTAAGAGCTTCCAAACTTGAACAGACCAGAGATCATGGCTCCAAACTTGGTGACAGACATTGTGTTTTCAAACAGGAGGTAAGGGACTATGAAAGGGAATGATCTTGGGGCTGGGATGATGTTTAAGATGGACATGATCCCGGGGATGTAGCAAACAACCCATGACGGTAAGTTAGCTTCTGGGAAGAACATTGTCAATGGAAGAATGACGCAGAAGAGAGTGAATGAGTAGAATGGTAAGATAAGCTTCCTTAGCAAGAAGAAGAGAAATATCATATTTGCTTTCTTCCCTACACTCACCTGCATGACACAAAATACACAAACAAAGATGAGACCAAAACTCTACAACAATCTCAGATATAATCATCAACCTCACCTTTGAGCGAAGAATGTCCATGAAACACAAACGGAACAGTTTCTTTGGACCTGAATGCCAACGGTATTGCTGCTTTTTGTATGCCTCATAAGACTCCGGAAGCTCACAGAGACACTGTGTAAATGGTATGAGATTAAAGAGCTGGAGAATGAAAGGAAACTTCTGAACATTTTAGTTAAGACAAGTACCTTAACATCAGTGAGATAGATGAACTTCCATCCACAAAGAAGTAGCGAAGAGAAGTAGTGAGATCAGACAGCAACGGATACACCTGATCAACAGCCACCACCATATTCAGCTTGAGAGAATCCATGGAAGTGATGAAATTCTGAACACACTCAGCAACAACAGAAGCAAAGCTCGGAGTACCGATGATGTTGAGCCTGTCGCTATACAGATAATCATTCCCTTCTTCTTGGATGTTTGACTCTAGTTTATTTAGATATACTGTCGCTATAGAAGTTGTTATAGGATCGTGCCGAATTTGGTTCGTACCAGCGATTAGTATACAGCAGACATTGCCGGTCCGGACTAATATGATGCCTAAAGCATACTAAAAAATAATACCCCTAACTATAACTAAAAACTTTATATAGTCAAAATATTAATAGAATTATATTATTTTCAAATAAAGAATATACAAAGGATCTAAATATTATTTTTGAAAAGGATATAAACTAGACAAAACATATCACTTTGATTTTTGAATCTGTAGAGACTTGTATGGTATGGAGTCTTGTCTGAAAGGTTGTCTTTGTGAATTTATATATGTGCTTCAGTGTGTAATGGAATTGTGTGATTCAGTCATATGTTAACTGACTGAATCAAAGAATTTGTGACTTTTGAACTCATCTCGTCAGGGCTTAGATTAGGCCTGGGCGTTTTTTAAGGTAAGAATCTTATAAAGTATGTTTATTCAGGCAACTGATGAAGAGTTTGAGGAATACCAAAGGCATCTTATCAGCGATCAGTGCACATGTGACAGGAATGAAGTGAGTTCAAAATCTTGAGAAAAACCTTTTTAATGGAGTTATCTCTCTTCAGACAGAATAACTAAATTTAATTAGCATCGGAGTCGCTTTGCTATGATTTATCCATACATTGTTGTTGCGTATATTCCCTCACCAAGTTGATTGCTTTTGTCTTTTCAGATGGCTCAGTTACCAGAAGGAATTACTGAACTACTGCATCATGAAAAGCTCTCGGTACCATTGGTAGGTGCTCTCAGAACTATATACTCAAAGTTCAAAATCTGTACCTCCTTACATACCCATTCGATCACTGCTCACTGGTCAATTTCTGTAGATCAAGTGCCGCAATGTGATTGTTCTTGCTGCTACAAACACTGAGGAGCTCGAGAAAGAGTGGGAATGTTCTGACCGATCTAACTAAATTGGTGCAGGTACATCACTTATGGAGCTATACGCATCAAGACGCTTGATGACATCTTTGACAGATGTATGTTTTTTCTTTCATGCAAGCATTTGTGTTTAATCAAAGACAATAGTCACTTGCAGAAACTTTTCCTATTTTCTTTGTAGACTGAGTTTGGATTTGCTGTTTTTTTCTTTCTTTCTGGAATGCAGGTTGAAGTTGCAGAACCTCTTTCCAAACTTGGTTTTGAGTTGTTCCCAGACATATATCTTGGTACCTATTTCATATTCAGAGCATCTAAAGTCTCTCAGTCATAACCACATTTCTTCACATGGTGTTACCGGAAATCAAGGCAAGGTCCTATCATCATATCCAAACGCTCGGTGGAAAAGAGGGACTGAGAAAAAAATGGTGTTAATTAGAGTGATCAATGCGTTTCTTCCACTTGTATCATATCTAGTACTAATTAAAAATAAATCAAGACTATGTTATAAGTGCGTTCTTTGTGATTTAGTCTTTGAATTAAAACAGAGATTCAATTCTCTGTGGCCAAAGAATCAGGGAAACTCAAATGAACGGAAATGTTGATTAACGTTGTTTCAAAAAAAAAGTACTTTAGTTTTCACAAGTTAGAGAGACAAAGATGCCAACTATATATGGCAGGGAAGACTATGCATATTGTTGTGACCTGCATCAATCATCTACGGTTCGACAGCTACAATCTCAACATAGTTTTGTTTATCCTCCCAACTCAATTCTTTTCTCGAGTTAGACTAGAAAAATCCAAGACAAAGCCATTTACCATCTAAACCTTCTTTTTTTTTTTTTTTTTGAGATTCTGCTTCCTGTCTATTGCTAGGTGACATCGTTCTATCAAACGTATAAGTTCTGATTGTTATTCACAATTTTACAAAATAGATAAAAGTAGATAACAAAAGATAGTTTTACCTTAGTTAGAATTGTAAGAGATAGTGAGATAAAGCTACTTTGTTAATATGAAATCTTAAGCTTCAAAAATCAGAACTAAATTACACAAGAGTTTTGAAATATATAAGAGATAAGAAACAAAAAGTTTGATACTAAAACAAAGAAACATTGATGTCTTTTTTTCTACATTCTGCAACCCTTTCAATCTATATGTTCTTTCGTTTTTCGAACAAAACCAACTGTTTCACAAAACCAAATCAAAACCTTCAGGTTTCCAGCAGCATCTTTCAAGCATATGTTGTTCTCCTTTTCTGCAATGGGAGCATCAAGCTCCTGAGTTACATTATTTATTGGAGGAATAGGATCACAAAAAATATCAAACCCGTTCACCAGCATCCATCCACCATTCATCTGCGGCCCATTCATCGGCACCTGAGTCTTGTTTGCTTGCATCTTGTTGGCAAAGAAGAAAGAAGAACAAAGAACAAAATCAAGTCTACGTGAATGAGACTGATCATAAAGAAAACTAGGAGAAGTCTGTTCAGGGAAGACAATATTTTGAAAACTTGAATTAAATCAAGTCTGATTCAACCCCCAGCAGAAGTCATAGTTTGTTTAATATACCCACTTTATTCTTTTACAAGTCAAAATGAGACTTTGAATAGTTTGATTAAGTATTCAATAATACTTATGCACAAAAAATGTGGGATTCCAGTTCCCAAAAAAAAAATTCAAATTTATAAGCATATATCTTCATATGATATATATGATTGGTTAGACGATCATTTATGTAATATATCTTATACTTTATAATAATAACATAATTAAACAACATTAAAAAGATCAAAACAAGATTTTTAAAATAATCTTAAAATCTTTCATTCAAAACAAGACTATATGAACTTCTTTATAATACACAACATAAAAAGATTTCTATGCAACATTAAAAACAATATATATATTTTATTTGATGTTACAAACCTGAATAATGTGATAGTGGCAATAAATTATCTACATGCATTACAACAAAACAATATTCCGATTAGCAAAATACGTTTACAATCCATCAAAAATAATAATTTTGACATATTTCTAACAAAGATTAATCGTTAGAACTATGTCATTAGAACTGATTTTTGTTGTAAAAAATGGTATTTTTCCTGGATAGCTGATGAGACCAATTATCATTTCAAACATGAAAAATAGCGTAGAAAATAAATCTGAAAGACATGATCTCAAGATCACATAGTCTATAACATTTGATGCAAGATAAACCCAAAGTTATGAATACCATAACATAACCACATAAATCTCATCTATTAGAAAAATAAATTTTACTAAAACTAACACACCATAAAGGTGTATAAGATGAAAATCGGTTCGTTTATAGTAGATTATAAAGAAGATTAATATGAAAAAAAAATACTAATGGTAAAAAAATACTAAGGTATCAGTGACTGTAAACACCATCCAAACCTATAAGCTATGGTTGGAGTTTGATAGCACACACATTTGATTACTAGAATCATGTAGAGAACTACCAACTCACCAGATTTTTATTAACAAATTCGAAAAATGAGATTATTCTTTTAAAACCATTAAGTATCTCAAAGATAATCAATTTATTTTATATACATGAAACTAATTGAAGTGTGATTCGGCTGATTTCCAATAATTAAACTATAGAATACCCATATAAATCGTTACTTCAGTTCAATGGAGAACGCGAAAACCATAAGTAATTTTAAGTTTTAGATTGATTATCATTCAAGTAAATTTGATTGATTCAACCAAAGCATTTTTAATAATTTACATAATCAAGAAAATGTTGTAACGTTTTTCAATTTTCAGATCAAACAAATATTAATTGTAAGATCATTTGTCCCTTTATTTCATACATTTCTAATGGTCTGATTCACGGTCTGGCGATGGATCAAGTGTAATCAACCGTACAAAACACAACTAGACGGTTACTCTTTTAAACTCAAAATAAGTTCATCAATCCGAACAAACACTTCATTATATGTTCCATTCTGAGATGGCTTTGGTCTGCGTTAGCATGAGATCCAACATCATTGAGGATTAAACGAGACAAATTAAGAATTGACATCTCACAGTTTCTATGCAAAAGCACGACTGTTTTCATGCTACGTAAACACTATAATATTGTTGACTAGACTGACTTTCCTAAATTAGAAAGTCTCTGTTCTCCTCCTCCACCTCCCGCAGCTGCAAATCGTGGACTGAGAGGAGCTCGTCCAGCAGGCGACCTTGGACTACTCTCTCCTCCTCCTCCTCTGTAATCACTCAAGCTCCGTATGTACACTTTCTCCGATACTCTTGGATTCTGAAAACTCACCACTCTTCTCATCAACTCCACTCCTCCTGCAGGCGAGCCTCCCGCAGATCCACCTCCTCCGCTACCACCGAGCTTAATGCTGCTCACTCTCCTTATCTCTCCTCTGCTTCTCGTGAACATCCCGTCCATCACTTCTCCACTGTCCGCAAACGACGTCGCACGGCTCACCTCACCTTCCTGGTGCACACAAAATATTAAATCTATCAAATGTTTAAGAAATCACTCTTATTATAGAGAATTAGTAGATAGAGTTTGTTACTGGTTTGAGGTTGAATGATAAGAGAGCAGGTGCTTCTTCATACTCAGCAGCGTCCAAGTCTTGAAGATGAGCTCCTTTAAAGAAGTTAGGCAACACGTATTGCCTCACCGGAACAAGAAACATTATCATCAACGGGAACAAAACACCAGCCACGGGAACCCACGTGATCCCAAAGCAGATCAGCAAGTAAGCCGTTTGAAACAGAGTGAACATCGCCATCGTCTTAAACGGCACCGTTTCAACAAACACCGCATGGTTATCCTCAAGAACTCTGCATTAAAAAAACAAAGAACCAAAATCAAAAACATACTCTTGTCTGAACAAAGAAAAGGTTGATGATGATGTTGTTTACTTGAATCTCCTGCTTGGAGCAGTGAAGAGAAGCACTATCCTCTCCCAGAACTGATTCCCTGGGAGGCTCTCTATTGCCATGTAAGCAAAGTAACCCCAGAGAACCGAACTTGGGATCCTTTTGATCAATGGCATTGCTGCAACACATCCAGCAACCAACATGGCTTGAAGAAAGTTGCTTAGTCTTTGTTCTTTTACTTCCACTGGCAGCACATTCTCCACTTCTGTCTCTACATCGAACACAGCTTCGTCCACAAGTGTATCTGCGTTTGCCAAGCCTAAACCCTTCTGCATTTGTGACTGCTTGAGTCCCTGAATCTGATATAATTCAGGAATGAGTTAAAAGTCTGATTTATAAACTGCTGTATAGATGATACACACATACCCGAGAAGGTCCTTGGTGTATCAGAGGGCTCTGCATCTGCTGGTAAGCTTCTTCCATGCTTCCATAGACTTCTCCTAAAGTTGCCTTGTTCCTGATGCATTTGCGTGCGGCTGCGACGAGCTTGTTTCGTAGCAACTGCACACATTCAACTGGTTTTAAATGCCTTTTTGATACAAAGAAGGCCTTTAAAGAAACACAGTGAGGCAATAATAACAAACCTGGTGTTTCAGTGTTGCTAAGCTTTTAGTGTGCATTGGTGACTGTGGGATGACACCATTCGATGGAGGTATCCCAAGGAGACCGCATAGGATTGTCTACAAAAGAACAGTTCCAACGTTTCATATTATGTAAATTAAATGGCCGAATCAACAGAGACTTCCTCTTACCAAGAAGCCAAGAAGAAGCAGATCATAATGGAAAGAAGGTGGCTTTCTAAGATTGAAATCTTCCTGCTGTGCTAGCTGTGAAGCTACACTATGGTCAAAGTAGTAAAGAACTGCAATCATTGACGCTGGAACCAATGCTAGAATAATGTAAACCACAGGCACATCCAGCATCTCCTGCAACAGTTAGATATTTATGAGCATAAAGCATTTATAGTAAAGAGAGTAACGAAACTGATTAAGTACCTTAATGACAGTCCAATTCTGATAAGCACCAGGTGACCATGGGTTAGGACTAACGAGACGCCTTGGAATCCCTTGAGGAACACTCTTCCAAGGTATGTATGATATACAAGTCCACACTACTACCATCACTGGCACACCATAATCTGCTATAAACCCTCGTAACCATTCTGCAATCACAAGGATAGTATCAATGGTTTCTGAGCTTCATCATGCTATTATAAATGAGCACTAACGGTTCCTTACCAGCACCAAATCTCCAAGACCTTGCTTTACGGCTTTTAAGTGCGGTATACAGAAGTCCAAAAGACAAAACCAAACCAAACATTCCATTAGCAAACACCCAAGCAGGTTGGAACTCAGCTGATCTCGGGTTTGTTCTTCCAGGGACACCAAACTCATCCACAATGCCCTGTAAAAAGGTAAGAGTTTCAACAGAATGGCAGTATAAAGTTGTGACTGAAAGCTCTTGGACTTACTCTAATGGCTTCTTGCATGAAAAGCATTGCTATCAAGATACCAAAAAGCTCCCCAGCAAGTCGTGTAAACCGATTGATAAAAGAGCAAGCTCCTAATATAGCTAACAAGAACAACAAGAGCCCCGTCCACAAGCAAACCCTTCAAAAGAAATAAGAGAAAGATGAATACTTCTTTTGTTGCTATCATGCAAAGAGAAAGATTTGAATTTACCATCCGGTCCACGCAAGAAAGAGACTAGACCCCAAGTCTTGTCTGTTTTTGGCAAAGTTGAACATGAAGGTGTACATTATAACAGTAGGTTCCGCAACACCGAGAATCAACAATGGCTGGCCGCCTATAATAGAGTGTATCACTCCACATAATGCAGTTGAAACTAAGGTTTGGACAGCTGTGATCTTCCCATCTAGCCAAGTTGCAAAAGAAACAAAACACACAAGTTAACAGTTTAATGTTACTCTTATTAACATTAAAGATAGTAAGTGTAGGAGCAAAAGTATGGTTGTTGTACCAGTATCTCTCTCCAACTGTTCTCCAAATGTAATCACAGGAATGGCAGATGCAAAGAATATGTAAGTTGTTGGTGCCAGAATCCTAGATTTTTTTTATTCATAAACTAAGATCAAACCTCATCATCACTCTCAAACATTAACACTTGTTGTAAAAGCAAAAGAGAAGAGAAATGAATGTACCTGAATCCAGCTTTGAAACCACTGATCCAATCATGTTTGTAGCATCTGAGTCTTCCTTTGACATCATCCTTTATCCCTTGAAAAGGGACAAAGCTCTCTGCCTCTGCCATTTAGATTTGGTGTCCTACTAAGTTTAAAAAAATATTGAGTAAGTGAATGGTTAAGACAAATCACACTATTGACCAAGATTAGAATCCTTTAATTACTAGAACCAAACTAAACAAAGTGAAGTTAACTACTTTGAATGAAGGTGAATATTTCAGTTTACTAAGAAACCTCAGATCCAAATATGAATATCTATAAATTCAGGAAAAGCTAAAAGAGAATCCAAAGAGATTTCCTCAAAGCATTGATTGCGGTTGTACAGTAGATTTGATTTGGCAAAAAGGAAAACACTTTACAACACTTTTTTGCCAGAAATATCTAAAGAAAAATCAAAAGCTGGCGAAAAAAAAAAGAAACAAAAAGCTAAACAGAGAAGTAAAGACATGGGATCTAAGCTTGGATTCAAGAATGGCTCAGAAAGAAAATACTTACCGAAGACAGAACAGGTTAGAAGCGCCCAGAAGAAGATGATGCAAATGCGCAGCTTGAGTTCTCTGCTCTTGCTTCTCCGAGAGAGTTGTGAGAGTTTCTTTAACTGTTGCAGATAAAAAATGTTGAGAGAAGTAAAGAGTGAGAGTGATGTTGAGATCTTTATGGGAAGAGAGAGAGAGAGATGTTTGTCTCTGTGTTTCTGCCTCTGGTTTCAGACAGACACAGCTCGTGATTGGTTGGTACTTTGTACACATTTGTCTAATAACGCGGCATTAACATGTCTCTGTTTTACTTCTTTAATTAATGTTTTAATTTAAAATGAATCTCCACCTTTAATTTGTTTTAGTCAAGTTGATTTTCATTATCTTTTCTCTCGACCCAGACAATAACACGTACTTAATTTCAAAGAGAATTTGGATTTTGGGACTGATATTTCCTCGGATAGATGATTTGGAATCTTTTTCCACACACAATGTCTCAATCTTCCTGATAATGACTATTCACAAGATTTATTGGGTTTTGTATATTTCCAATAAATATCTCCTTTCTACTAGTGGCAACCTAAACCAATCAGCCTCGGTATTATGGAATTCATATGGTAAGAAATAGAGAGAACGTCCATTAATAGAATGTCTTCTTCATCCATAGATTTTCAATAGATTTTTTCAAAATATTATTAATCAAATTTATAATACTCATAATTTATTTCACTAATTTCTTACATCTATAAAGTATATAATAAAATTATTTGTTTATTGTATTTTTAGAATTTTATCGAAAAAATCATAAATGAGGATGATCTTAATACGCGTAAGAGCAATTTGTATTTCTGTAGATAATACAGGTTATGCAAGCAATAGTTCAAAAAGGTTATGCATACGATGAAAGTAGTAGCTTTCTAATTTCAAAAAGAAGTAGAAGCATTCTCGTTGACAAAGACAAGAGACACTTAACGTATGCTGTACTGCGGTCTTATTATCTAACTTTTGAAACTTACACGCCACGATGCAAACCTTGAACGTCTTGTCTTCGAGAGCATTTGCTTGGTTGGGTTGTTCAGGAACTTGGGGATGGTGTTACAGCGCTGCGTTCAGTGCTTCTCTTTAATTTTGCTCCCTTCTTCGACTTCTACTCCAAGAACTATGCGAAAAAATACAAGGAGATAGGGATCAGGCAAAAAAAAGAGAGATTAGATTGGTCTTATCTTGAACAGTTCAATGTTTTATGTGTTTGTTTTTCACAGGAAAATGTTAGGATGGTTTCTCCAATGAATGAATACGATTAAACAACATTCACTAACCAGCGTTTCTTTCAAGAGTTGAGCACTGAAGCTCAAGGACAGACGCAAATTGTTTTTGATATGGGCAAGTTTCTTGTAACTGATGTTTTAGTTTAAGTGTATTTAAGTAAAACAAATAAGGGAGGGGCACATGCCATTCCTCCTCTTATACCCCTGCAGTGAGATTAGTGTATAACTCCACCAAGTTTGTGACTAATCAAATATAATATATAGACTCAAGATCTAATGCTTTTACCAACATTCATATCACCAGCATCAGGAAAACCCCACCACGGCACCACGTGACAGTCCAAATGAATCATTTCTCATTCCAAACCGCCACTGAATTCATCTTAACATTTTATTGAGGGTTCAACATGCAAATGCTTCCTTTTATAAATGTTTCGACTGTTTTGGTTTTAAGTCGGACCAAAATGATTCCAAGCCTAAAATACAACCAGTAAAGAATTTCAAGTTAAAACTAAATCAATTTTCTTTTTAGAGTTGGCCCAAAAACTTGTATTGTGAGTAGCTTAAACCATAAATTTCGTCTTAATCGGTCTTATTGAGGTCCAGTTCCAGGCCTAATGCAGGGACCAATTTGTTTAAGAACTGGAATTGTAAGTATATAGCGAAAATGTTCCAGTTTAGGTTAATGTTTAAGTTAACATTACGGTCTTCAAAATTGTAGGTGAAAAAATTTAAATAAAGTGAGTGTTTGGTCTTCAAAAGTACATGAACAGGTAAACAAAATTCACCAATGGAAATTCGAAATGTATTATATAGTAACTCGAATTGGTTATAATTTTTTGATACTTGTATATGTAAGTAATATAACCCAAAACAGAGTAGCAGGACTAACAAATATTACGTTCTCACACTATGCATAATAAGAAAATTAATTAGTAATGCTTGTTACGATATTACGTTCCTACGTTATCTATATATAGTAGTTATAAAATAAGATGATACACTCTTTACGATACTATCTTCCCATGTTATGCATATTGCATTCTCTACGTTATTACGTTCCCACGTTATGCATAATACTAACAAGTAACAATGCAGTCTATGATCTATATCATCCATTCCCAGGAATCAAATAATATAATGCGATTTCACTTGAATATACAAAAGCTATTTTGAGTAAGCCTCTGGTCAGACCAGCGCCAGGAAAGCATAGACACGTGAAACCCGGCGACGCAATATCACCGGTTCACTCCATATTCCTATATTCACGACGCAAAGGCATCAGTTTACGCAATGCCAACTACTTTGCTAGATTCTCTCTAACCATTTTGCCATATCTTCAAACTTTGCTAGAGAATGGCATTGGCTTACTCCACCCTAACCTACTGGCTCGTGAACCATCCCTACATCGCCAACTTCACGTGGACCGAAGGTGAAACCTTTGGCTCCACCGTCTTCTTTGTAGCCATTGTAGTTTCCTTTTACCTCTCCGCAACATTCCTCCTCCGACATGCCATTGTTTCACTCCCCACACTCGGTCCCAAAATTCTCAAGCCAATCACAGCTGTCCATAGCCTCATCCTCTGCCTCCTCTCCCTCCTCATGGCCGTTGGTTGCACTCTCTCCGTAGCCTCAGACCCAACAGTGCGTTCGTTCCATGCCATATGTTTTCCTATCGACGTGAAACCTAAAGGACCGCTCTTCTTCTGGGCTCAAGTCTTCTACCTCTCGAAAATCCTCGAGTTCGTAGACACACTCCTAATCATACTCAACAAATCATTCCAGCGGCTCTCGTTCCTCCACGTGTACCACCATGCTACAGTTGTGATCTTGTGCTTCATCTGGCTCCGAACCCGCCAGTCGATGTTCCCGGTTGCACTCGTGACAAATTCGACGGTCCATGTCATCATGTACGGTTACTACTTCCTCTGCGCTGTGGGATGGAGACCCAGGTGGAAGAGGTTGGTGACGGATTTTCAGATTGTTCAATTCTTTTTCGGGTTTGGATTGTCTAGTTGGATGTTGCCGGAACATTTTTTCGGGTCGGGTTGCTCTGGGATGAGGGGACTATATTTTACCGGCGCGTTTAATGTTTCTCTGTTGGTTCTCTTCTTCAACTTCCGCTCCAAGAACTATGCGAACAAGACTAAACTGTCCTGAATTGTTGAATATTCTGAAATGTTGAGCTGCTGGTGTGTTTTTGTTACTTTTAAATGGTTTGGATTATCTGGAATTGTTTTATTATGAATAAGATGGAAATATGTTGAAATGTAACATTATTCATGGAATGGCTGATTTTTAGATTCTAATTTTTGTATCATGACAAATGACAAAATATATTGAAAATGCAACATTAATCATGAAATAGCTTATTCATAGATTCTAAAATGTGAAATTAAGAGTTGTACACTGAGATTAGTCTAAAATAATACACCACTAAGTCAGTCGCAAATCACAGCTTGGATTTAATATCTAGTTTATGTGTTTCTAGTTTGTAGTCCAGAACTTTGAAGGTAATTGTTGGTGTTTACATAAACGATAAAAATCATAAAATTCTCAAATACATTACAAACTAACTCTCCATAATACAACAATAAAAACGAGGAAAGTTAAACAAAATAAGAATAAAGAAACTCCAGCCAACAAATCTTGCAAGACCTCCAATTCAATAACCAAACATATTGGGATGAATAGTGATTTCTCCATTTTGAGGTTTTGAAATCATTATCTGTTTCGAGTCTTGGCTTCTACCTTCTAAGGTTCATCAACTAAAGCTGGTTTTACCTCAGACTCGACAACACCATTCCCTTGTCTCTCAGATAATGGAGCAGGGACCACGGTTTCAGAAGCAGTAGCTCCTGCAATGTCCGGATTCACGACAGACTCAGCTGGTGGTTTAATATCAAACCCAGAAACACGCGGTCGCTGCCTATCCCTTCTTTCATAAACCGGACTAGGACTACGGCTATAGCTTCTGCTCCGTTTGTGACCACTACGCCTGGGGCTACGACTCCTTGAGCGTGACCAGCTCCTACTACGGCTACGGCTATAGCTTCTGCTGCGGCTCCTGCTATAGCTCGGGCTACGACGTGGCCTAACCAAATCAGGACTTCTGCTACGGCTTCTACCTCTTCTGTTATCAAACCGTCCACCACCACCACCACGACTAAAGCCTCTACCACCACCACCACCACGACCAAAGCCTCGGCCATCCATATTATTATTACCAAACCGACCAAATCCGCCTCTACCCGCATTCATACGACCAGCATCAGGACCAGGAAAGCCCCGACCACGTCCAAACGAATCATCTCTCATCCCAAATCCGCCACCTCGGCCTCCAAACCCGCCACCACGCCCACCAAACTCACCTGCGGAATCCCAACGGCTACCACCACCACGGCCAGAGTCAAAACGGTTTACCATGCCTCTTCGGTCCTGATTAAAACCTGGACCACCACCACCACCACGCATAGCAATGTCCCTCACTTGAGGTGGTACTTGCTGGTTTGCTCCTTCCAGGACTTTGATCAAATCAGGTGCGTGTTTCCAATCTTGCTCTGTAAAGAAAGTGAATGCAATTCCAGTTGCACCAGCTCGACCAGTTCTCCCAATACGGTGGACATAGTCTTCAACACCAGTTGGAAAATCGTAGTTGATCACAACTCTGTAGTCGTATAACACAATCAAAGGTAAGGAAGGACTTTTGATAACAAACAAACAAAGAGATATAAACTTAGAATTATTATAGCAAACCTTATGTCTTTTATATCGAGTCCCCGGGCAGCAACGTCAGTTGCTATCAACACACACGACTTCCCGCTGCGGAACTGGTTAAGTACCCAATCTCTCTCACCTTGAGATTTGTCTCCATGGATTACAACAGCACCAAAATTACGTCCAACGCTGCGTGAAAGATGGTCACAAAGCCTTTTTGTGGCACAGAATATAATAACTTTTGAACCTCGTTCTTGCGACCTAAGGATTTGCTCCAAACGCCTCTCTTTCTCCATTTGTGGGACAACTTCAACATACTGCATTAATAAGCGTGGAATTAGTAACTTAGGTGGAAGGATGTCTAAGAGTGATAAAGAATGGTTTACGTGATCATCACCTGCGTTATCGACTTGTTTGCAGCCAACTCATCTACGCTGCCTATGTTAACTTGGACAGGGTTCACAAGAAGATCGCCGGCAATTTTCCTAACTTCTTTTGGCCAAGTTGCAGTGTACATAAGAGTCTGTCTCCGCGGAGGTATTTCATTCACAATCTTACGGATTTGAGGTTCGAAACCCATGTCAAGCATTCGGTCTGCCTCGTCAAGCACAAGAAGGGAAATTTGCTGGAAATCAATCTTCCTCATCTCCAGTATATCATTTAGGCGCCCAGGAGTTGCCACCACAATATCAGCTCCTCGTTCTAACTCTTGCAATTGAGGACCCTTTGGAGCCCCACCATACAAGCACTGGTAACCAAAACAGGGATAAGTATCCAAAAAAAACAGAGAAAATTCTATCAGCCATGATGACAAAAGTCAAAGATACTCAAATAAAACTCACAGTGCATGATATTCTGGATGACCGGCCAAACCTAAGGGCTTCATCTTGTATTTGTGTAGCTAGCTCCCGAGTGGGAGCTAAGATCAAAACCGTGGGGCCATTGCGGGGATCATTACGACAGTGCCTAAGAAGAGTGAAGGCAGGGATCAAGTATCCCAGTGTTTTACCAGAACCAGTTTTTGCAATTGCAACTATATCCCTGTTCTGCAGAGCAATTGGCCATGTTTGAGCCTGGATCGGTGTTGGTGATGGAAATCCAGCAGATAGCAACTGATAGAAAAAAGTTACTACCATTAGCACACCATATGCATACAGAACCAACGTCATTAATAAAGCTCATAATAAAACTGACCTCTCTAAGTAATTCAGGTGGGAGACCACTAGATTCAAATGTGATATATGGTGCTGGAATGTTCTCACCCTGCACATGAGCAATAGATTTTTTAAGGCGGCAAAAAACTTAGAATATATGAGAAAAGCGCAAGTTAATACTATTCTAAAATGCTATTACTTATTCCAGTTGAAGTTCGTCCAATCCCACATTCTCAGTAGTATAATGGACAAACATTCACTGAAACAACAATTGCAAAATATTATAGAACATTACAGCTTAAAGAACTTAACAGACTAAGTAAGGCAATCAATCAAAGAAAATGAACTTACAGTTACTGTGATTTCATGCTGTTTTCGGTAACTTTCAACAGGCGAAAGATTGGAGACATCAGGACTTGTGACAAAGTGAGGCCTTCCTGCGGTTGGGAAAGCTGGACCAGCGTGTCCGTATGTTCCATGCCCTGTCTGCCCCATGGCGGGATCAACATTTGCAGGTGGACCGCCACCTAACCTTATATCCTGCACAGCATTATAAAAATTTTCTTTTCGTGAGAAATGATCGAGACAGAGATATTTCACAAGATAAAGATAGGAGAAGTGATCATCTGAAGCTAACCTTGGGCATTGCTGCAGGATGGAGTGGTTGTGTACCTCTCATCGGCCCTTCCATTCTTGTGCTACCATAGGAGTCATTCCCAGGTCTAGCTTGTAGATTATTTTCATAGGTATTATTTGATCGGAAAGGTGAAGCGTGAGACTTCTGGTGCAACATATGGTCCATGTGATTTGGAGGTCTAGGTCCAAGCTGCTGATGAGCACCTGGTTGTTGAAACTGTGTGACTGCAGGAGGGTGTTGAAAGTTTGCCTGAGGTCCATTGTATTGCTGAGTTGCATTTGGTCTTTGTGATGATGCCTTAGCCTCAAAGGCGGTATTTTGAGATGGAGAACCTTCATAATTTTGTAAATGGGGTTGAGAAAACTCACCCCTATGGAACTCTTCCCCCTCCCTCTTTGGAGGCAATGAGTTGTACTCTTGCTGGCTCGGAAACTGCTGACCCTGGGGACCCATCTGAGGTGTCTGATGTGGATTCTGAACCCCTTGTTGTTGCACGTAAGGACGATAACCCATGTACTGTTGTTGTGAATGTGGATACTGATGGTTCATCTGCTGAGGCATCTGTGAATGCTGGTTCTGCATTGGTTGCTGCTGCTGCTGCTGTGGTGTTGGCTGATACGTCTGTTGTTGAGAAGGATGCCCATGTGGTTGGGACGCCATGGATTGACCCTGTTGTTGGGAAAATTGCTGAGGCATCTGCTGCTGCTGCTGCTGCATCATCTGGGGCCTTCCATGTTGAGAAGGGAACTGCTGAGGCTGTGGTTGTAAACCATGTTGCTGATGAGGCACATGACTAACTGGTTTTGCTTGTTCAACCTGATGGCCTTGTTGTTGTGCTGCAGAAGGTACAGGGATCTGAGCTAGCTTGGGAGGAGCTCCAGCTGGCAACGGTGGAGAAGGTCTTTCGTATTGAGTAATGTTCGTCTCAGGATTCCAGTAATACAAAACGCCGCTGCTTCCATCTATAAGTCCCTTCCATGGTTTGGGAAGAGTGGGATCCTCTGGAGCATATCGTGGACCAGTAGAAGCTGGAGCTGCTTCTGACGTGGCCATATGCGATAGGCTCTCTGCAAACAGATAGAGATTCTCATGTTACCATCCAAAAACACTATATGATTCATTAACAAGATGATTAAAGCTAGAAAATAAAATCAATTAATAACATCTAGCTCTCGATGAGACCATTACCGATAAATAGTTATATACAACAATCGCCAATAAGATTTAGGGTTTTTGAGATACACTTACATCGACTGTGCGATCCAAGGAAGAAGACGAATTTCTCCGGTGTCGACCAGAGAGATAACGTCGCTGCAAGCTAGAGGCTAATAGTAGACACAGAGAGCTGGGATGGTTCGGCGTCTTGATTAAGAGAAGTGAGGCTGGGGTTCTCACCAAAGAGAGAAAGATTGTGAGGGAGAGAATCACACGACGTCGTAATGGAGAATCTCTAATACGACGGCGTTTAAACAGAAACTTTTGGGTAAATCTAATCTTCGGACCAACCCAAACGAAAACAGAAGTTTATGTTTTACTCGTTAATACCTCAGGAGTTTTCAATGATTTTTATATTCTTTTATATTCTTTTATAACAAATATTGCTGTATAATATATGAAAAAAAAAAAAGAGGAAAAAACAAAATCACCTAGTCATTAAGAATCAATAGAAAAAATACTTTACCATCTAAAATCAAATTAAAAAAATTATGAAAGAACTTATATTATTAATTACAAAATTTAAACTTAGGAACTTTTTTTTTGAGCAAACTTAACAATAATTTTAACTTTTTTTACTTGCGGGTACAAGAGAATGTTGCAACAACAAACAAAGGATAAACTGTTCGGAATCAGCTCAAATCTAACCAGATGAGATCAACTCACTTGGAAAATCTCCATGACTGAGTTTATAATCAAAGAGATCATAAATGCGAGAAATAATGTATGTACAATAAAGAAGCTTTTAACACAGCAGTAAAGTAGATCTTATAGGTCCCTCGTCTACCATTTAATATGCCAAACCTTTCTTCACTAGCCTGACTTGAGAGATACTCATGGCAAAGGCTCTTGCGAGTCTCCAAGACGAGACAAGTGCAAATAAGCATCAGTCCCTGCAACATTTCAACAACAAACATACATCAAAGTTGATTTTTCTCTTAAAACTTTAATGAATATGATCACTAAACATGAAACAGAAGAAGTATTGAATTGAACTCACCGTATCCTTCCATGGATATGATCTGCAAATCTCCACCAAAGTATCGAGCATACAAGCGACTGATAGGCAGACCATAACCATAACCAGCCATAGTCACTGGAACATCAGCTGTTCCCAAGTCCACATCTTCTTCAAGCGGGTTTCTTGCAGTGCTGTAAAGATAGGTGAATATTTTAGGGAGACCGCTTCTCGGTATACCTCCACCTTCATCTGAGACCTATTAGATCAACAACCCACAGCAATGACTTGCTCAAACAGGTCCCACAAAAAAAAATGAAACGCGTAGCAGAGAGGGAAACAGCAAACCTTTATTGTAACATCTTCGATTCCATCAGCAACTATGATACGGATTGGTGGTGCAACTCTATCAGAGTCAACAAATCTCTCTTGGACAGCACGTAGAGAGTTCTTGACTAGCTCATACACCATAAGATGCAAATGGGTCGGAACATACCTGTGAAAAGAGTATCAAAACATCATTATTGGCCATATGAAAACAAAAGCTACAGAATGAATCAAATAAGAAAACAAGAACTCACGGAAAGGTGAAACTTGGATCGCCGTATATGTTTATCTCCGGAGCAGAACCATACTCTCTGAAACAAATTGACCTTGCATCTTCACTTGCATTCCTTGCCACCTCCATAGGAGACATCTTTGTGTGTATGTAACCCACAGTGTGAAGTGGAGGGTTCGGATTATGCAACTCAACATGCTGCCCTGAGAATCTCATTACAACCTCAAAAAGTATTAACACAAAACACCAAACAAATGAATACATTTCAGTTGAGTAAAATAATTAAAAAAAAAAGTTCTTACCAATAAGCATACGGATCCCTATTCGAGACATGTAGAAACGATCAAGAAACTGATGAATCTCATCAAGCTTTTCGTAGAGTTTCATTCCTTTCTTCAGCTGGTTAACACCCAAAGCCATCATGGGAACCACGTTGTTGTGCCTTACTTTGACAGCCTTAATCATCTGAGTAAACTCTTTCTCATCAGCAGTATCCTTAATCTCAGGAAACGCTCTCATATCCCTGAATGACTCCACATACCAATCCCTTACCTACAAAAACAAACACAGCAGAGTTTCCATGAAAAATGCAAGAATCATTCAACACAAGACATCACTCCACACAAAAAGCTATTTAAGAGTATTTGAGTATAAAAGTTGCCAAATCTTATGTCATTCCAAAAATTGTTGAGATCACACATAGGAAGCTTAAATAGATAACAGTAGTATATAATAAACTTGGGCTAATCTACTCGTTTTTAGTTGGAAGCCGTGAAACTTAACATGATATCAAAGCCTCGTTAGCTCGAAAATGGTTTATAACAGTCTAGAAAGTAGGATTCTGTTCGACATGGACCTATAAGAGCCATCATCTCGAGAAGTCGTATTGAGATTCTACTTCAGAAGTTTAAAAGAACCAACACTGATACATAAAAGCAACTGAATCTACTAGTAATCATCGCCAATTGGTTTTAAGTTGGAAGTACCAGAAACATAACAGAAACTGCATACAAAGCTGAATGGAATTACAATTCACAACAACTAAACCGTAAACCGGAATAAACCGGAACCTCCCGAACGCGTACCTTCAAAACCGCAGGTTTCTCAGAGAGACCATAAGGAAGCGTCTCGAGCTCGATCGCACGCCTCGCGATCCGAATCGGAAGCTCCTTGTGGAGAAACTGCGCGGAGATCAGAAGGTTTTTCTCGGTGGGAGTGGAACCGAACTCCATCATGTACCTGAGGCTCACGCCCGTCTGCTTCATGCATCCCCATCTGTGAACGTCCTCGATCAAGCTCTTCGAGAACATCTCACTAGCTTTCTTCACCGCCATCGAATCCCCCTAAACGTCGTCGTCTTCGTCGCAGCACTCCACCGTTATCATCAACCCGCGGAGGTGATTGGATATACAGAGAAGAGAGAGGATTGGGTTCGGGGGATGGGCGCATGTGATGGAATAAGATTAGATTTGTAATTCTAATTAAATGATATTTAGTAGAAAAGGTTTTTTTGTTTTCCCGCTAATTCAATGGATAAGGATTTACTGTTTGCGAGTGATTGAGTGATCGTGTGGTTCTGGTGATTCTGGAATATTATTATTTTAGATTATTTGCCTTTTTGAGGTTCAAGTCTTTGTTATATTATTATTGTTTTGGGTCAGAGATTAAAGTCTTTATTTATATGTAAAATAATGCTGTTAAGAACTAAAAAGGGAATTGCACACACAATTTGCAATAAAAAAAACTACTTTGCTTAAATTGTCTCAATTTAATATATGATTATTTTGTGAGATAAATTTCCTTGAAAAAAAAGATTAATAGCATAATACACTTCTTTTGATTGTATTATGTATCTTGTTTAGAGATTAGAAGAGAAGCACAGAGCAAAAGGCTTGTGGCCCGTTTTTCTCTTATAAACCCAACACCTTATTCTTTAGTGCTCTTTTTTAACAGTATTGCACTATACGTTATACGGATTCAATCAAGGTAGTCTATCATTTAATGCAATTGACACAGAACATTAAGTTTCAAATTTTATATTCCGTTATTTGATTTTATTAAAATGGTTTTGTTATCTATAAGCAATAAACCTTAACTATCTGGAAGACAGCAAACTGTAATTGAGAGTGTCCACTCGTGCAACTACAGGAAAGTAGCAATTTGGCCAAACCTTGAGGTTTAAATAAAAATCTATTAATATTTTAATTAGTGAAATATAATTTTGTAAACTTACATTTTTAATGTAAAATGATATTTGTAATAAGAAATTCTAAAACGGCATTCGTTCCGAGAACATAGATTTGATTTCACCTATAATCAGATTAGTGGGCAACCATTGTTAAGAGTAGATTGTTTATTTCCATATAAGCAAGTTTTGTAGGTGATTAAAAAAAGTTTTGTAGGTAATTAGTGCTCAGCCTAACTCATAAGCATTCCTTGAGGTAGATAAGTTGCAATTTTTAAGTTTTGTTTATTTAGAAACAACAAACGAGTTGGTGTTTGACTTACCAACTTCGTAAATCTCTCAATGGCTTGTTTGTTTTTCTACACTAACGATGGTTAATATCCATTGACCTCATTGAAGTATTCATATCTGGTACTTCTCCATATGTATGAGTTCATCTTCGACTTGTTCACTTCAGTCCATTTTTTATTGTTTCTTATTAAAGCACAAGTATTGTTTGTAAGTTTCATTTTAACTGTGGAATCTAATCTATCACGTGGTCAACGAAGACCAATGTTACATTTCAATAAACAAACTTCACTACTTTGGTTTTTTGGTTACCTTCATCGACGATTGTGCACAAATACACATTTTAAGCATTTATGCAAAGTTGGTTTCTACATCGGCTATTGTTATATAATTCGTATTTGAATAAAAACTAGATTCTTGCTTATTTGTTTTCTACGGTGCTAACTATACGACTCTTCTTTGACTAATAACTTCTTTGCTTCGGTAACTACTTGATCCAACTGAGTCATATCCCGATTTTTATAAGCGTGAAGCTGAGAATTTTCATCTTGGTTCAACTAGGATTCTAGATTCATGGTTAATTTTTATCTTTTCCTTAAGAGTCAGTCTGAAAACTGTAGGATCAAACATGTATTTCATCGTAAAATATTTTCTTCTAATATAGTTTTGTTAAATACATATTCTCATTCTTTCTTTTTTCTCCAAAGTATGCAGTTTTATCTGTTCACATTAGTTTCGGTTTTGTTGAAATATTTACGTCTTAGTTGTATGGAAAAGCATTTTCCTTACTATAATTCAACTTCTTGGACTTGTTTAGGTCATTCTTGACCATACACCTTGTTAAATTGCGGCGAAATTGCAAAAAAAAAAGTGTAATGTTCTTTAAATTATTATACAAGATAATTATATGCATGAATACATGGATGTATGCGAGCGTCCTTGTGTGGTTCTGACTGGTCCCTTTGGATTTGTGCCTACAAATGATGCCCACAGAAATTCTTTGGCACATTGTTTATTGTTTCACAATTTGGCCTAATCACATAACTTATGAAAACCAAGTATACATTATTACCTCTTTATTTTAATTATTTTCATTAATCAGATAGTGATATCGACCAATCAATCATGATTAGACTTCAAGGCTTACAAGTCTTGCGAGAAAAGGATACATTTCCGTCTTTCAGGTGTACATGGCCTCGTGCTGATATGCCCAATCCATTGGCTGCGACAATTCTCTTGCAAAAAATATTTTCTGGTATTTAAAAGGTTCTTTACAGTTTCCCGTTTCTACTTACCCCGAATTGGAGACCGATGTAAAGAATATTGAGCTTTGCTGTACTTTTCCAAACCTATCTACAGTTCTATCCTAACGGAATAATGTTGGGAGTTTTGACATAGGGTATTAATTTAGCAATATTTTGACTTGTACAAGTCTAGACATATTGAAGATCTAAAGAGTGATCATTCTTGTAAGTCTAATTAAACGATTTGAATGTAAGCAAAAACATAAAAAAAAAAAACTGCTAAAGAATGACGCAGTTTGTTACTGTACCATAAGCTTGATATATTGACGTTCAATATATAATTTAGTTATTGTGTGTGAATGATTATTATTAAATTATCCTCTTAAGCATTTGATTTATTTGAACTAATTAAGATCAAAATATTATGGATGCAGATCATCACAATAACTTGTGTCAGAGGTAGATTTTTATAGGTATAGATATTGCTGCTAAAGACTCAATCTATGAATTTTATTCGTCCGTAGGTAATAATATGGGAGTTTATTCTCAGACACCCTCGTCACTCTTCAAAAATTCCCCAGTCTCCTCTTATTAAAATATTAATTATTATTTAAGTATAT
>OVBX01000401.1:3392-43350 GCA_900406325.1 Erucastrum elatum
CCGAGGTCGCCAGTTCGATACTCGGGGACAGCGGGGTGGTACTATGCCTCTCCAAATAAATACTTCCTCATACGAGTAGGGGCAAGCGGTGTATACCAACCAGTAGGTCCAAGCCGGAGGGATTTTCCATACGAGTAGGGGCAAGCTGAGTATATATTAATCCGTAGGTCCAAGCCGGAGGGGAGAGATTTCCTGGATTTGGGGCCGCGCAAGCGGTGGGGCTAGTCACTATAAAAAGTTAACCCTAAACAGTTTTCATTCCCAGTTCGTTCCCTCCCTCGATGACGATTCCACCCTCTTCCCCTTCCTCGAGCACCCCTATTGATCCAGGAGGAGCCCGAAAGGTGAAAACTTCAAATCGCGTTGCTCAGATCCAAAACCGCGATTTGGAGGCAAAGCTTCAAGCTTCCTCAGTCCCAGCGTCGATTCCAGCAGCGAATGTTCCAAACTACGCAGCGAGGTTCAAATCTTCTCTGCGGAACCTGCGCAAGATCTCAAATCCATCTTTCCTCGAGGATGGAACTCCGGTGATGCAAGAGCCAGAGTCGGTGCTTCTTCAGGCGTCAGAGCTCTGGAAAGATCATGTGGTTGCTCATTTTCATGGTCGCAGGCCGTCAGCCGAAAAGATTCTTGCAGATCTGAATCCGGTCTGGGGAAAATTTGGGAAAATCACGGTTCGTACGGTCTCTGACACCTGTGTCCTCATCTACATCCCATCGGTTCAGACAAGGCAGTGGGTGTTAGAAGTGGGTTATTGGCAAGCAGATCGTTGTGCTTTCTCGGTGTATCCTTGGTCAGCAGACGGTAACTTAGCGGCACAAGAGCTTCTATTTGCACCAACATGGGCAGTACTTAAGAACGTTCCTCCTCAGTTGTATTCTCTTGATGGTATCAGTGTTGTTGCTAGTGGAATAGGCGAGCCGCTCCACACGGAAAAGTCTCGATTAGATCCATATCATTTTGGAGACACTAAAGTTAAGGTGGAAATTGATCTTTCTCACACTCCCCCTGAGGTTGTTGAAGTCAGGGACATTCAGGGTAACTCTGTCAGGATTGATATCGAGTATCCCAGTCTTCCCCCTCGCTGTATCAACTGTGGAAAATTTGGTCACTTGATTAACAGATGTAACAAAGCTCCGATGAAGAAACCATTTACTCAGAAAAAGGGTCCAAGAATCAGTGTGGTTAAGCCTACGGAGGAAGTTTCGTTAGAAGGTTTGAATCAAGAGAACTCGGTGCTTAACTCAGTTGCAGAAGGTGAGGTTAAAAAGGCTAGGTCTCGTTCAAGATCTCGACGTAGGTCTCAGTCAAGAGCCAGAGCGAGGGCTTTAAGCTCTCCACCAGAGGTGTTGGCTATGGTGGATCCACCTGATCGAGGTCTGGAGGGACAGAAAGCACTAGAGAAGTCTGATGCTTCTCTGCAGGAGAAAGATGAAGCAGTTGATCGAAAGCTATCAGAAACTGTAAACAAGGTGGTTGAAGATTCAGTTGCTGTCTCTGATCATTCATCGAAACCCTTATCCCGTATGGAGATTCAGTTAGAAGAAGGAGAGATTTGTGAGGTTCAGGAGGGCGGAAAAGGTGTTAAGAAAGATTTAAACCCAGATCCTCCTCCTGCGTCAGAATCTGAGGATGAAAAATCTATTTGGTTGATAAAGCATTCGAGAAGCTACAGACGTGCAGTACGTCAAGTTGCGTTATGGAAAGCCTCAGGAGCAGTTGACCCTCCTCCAAAAGCTGTTGAGTTTCTTACCCGATGCAATCTCTCGGGTGAGAAGCTTAGCTTCTAACTCCCTCTTCCCTCTTTATCTGTAAATATAAAGATCTTTAGTTGGA
Organism: Erucastrum elatum; assembly: GCA_900406325.1. Lineage (NCBI taxonomy): Eukaryota > Viridiplantae > Streptophyta > Magnoliopsida > Brassicales > Brassicaceae > Erucastrum > Erucastrum elatum. Next base: position 5,229 of record OVBX01000401.1, read on the forward strand.
ATGTTCGTGGTCTGAATGATGTTGGTCGTCAGAGAGTAGTTCGTAGTTGGATTAATAGTTTGGGCTCTTCAGTGGGAGCTTTTTTGGAAACGCATGTACAGGAGGATAATTTTGATAGAGTTTTTGGGGCAGTTGCTCCTGGTTGGAGGTGTGATAATAACTACTCAATTGCTGCAGGAGGGAGAATTTGGGTGGTTTGGAACCAAGCTCTCTCAGTGGTGATATATTTGAAGACAGATCAGTTGGTTCTATGTGGTGTGTTAGACCCGGCAACAGGAATGACTTGCACGATAGCATTTGTCTATGCTCACAATACAGAGATGGAAAGGCGAGAGCTGTGGAGGGATTTAATTAATATCTCTACTAGTTCTTTAGTTGCTGCATCTCCTTTGGTGGTTATTGGTGACTTTAATCAGATTCTCTCTGCGGCAGAGCACTTCTCTATCTACCCCTATGATCTGCCTGTTCGAGGCATGGAGGAGTTTCAGCAGTGTTTGATGGAGAGCAATCTGGCTGATATGGATTTCAGAGGAACCTTTTTCTCGTGGTCAAACCGTAGAGAGGAAGACCCTATCCTCAGGAAACTAGATAGAGCTCTGTGTAATGACAAATGGAGAGAGGTTTATCCAAATGCAGTGGGTATCTTTGAGGCTCCTGGGGCATCTGATCATTCTCCAGTGATAATCAACTTTTCTGCAGATTCGTTTGTTAGAAAATGCAGCTTTAAATATTTTTCCTTCATCTCTTCCCATCCGAGTTTCAGAGCAGAGATGGTGAAAGCGTGGGAGGAATCGATTCCTGTAGGTTCAAGGCTTTTTTCTTTGAGTCAGAGACTGAGAAAAGCGAAAGCACCTTGTAGGAAATTAAATAAGGAAGGTTTTGGCAACATCCAGCAGAGAGCTAAGGAAGCTCTAGATGCTCTTAAAGAAATCCAAACTCAGCTTCTTACATCCCCCACAGATTCCTTGTTCCGACAGAAGTTTGTTGCTCGAAGGAATTGGCAATTTTTCGAGTCAGCACAAGAAGTTTTCTATAGTAGAAAAGCAAGGATTAGGTGGTTGGATTGTGGAGATGCAAATACTAAATTTTTTTACAAGGCTGTGATGGCTCATCAGATTCGAAACTGCATTAGTTGTCCCAGAGATGCAGGAGGGAATTTGGTGTTTAATCAGGATCAGATCAAGCAAATGGTGATTGCTTTCTTTCAAAATCGTTTGGGTTCTGTGGATGTTGGAATTGCGGATATCTCCTGTGAAGAGTTGCGAGGTCTTATCTCATATAGATGCCCTCAAGACCTATTTGATCAGCTGACTTCGATTCCATCCGATGAGGATATCAAGTCTACAATTTTTTCTCTCCCTAAGAACAAAGCGCCGAGGCCTGATGGCTTTTCAGCAGAGTTCTTCTGGGAGGCATGGGAGGTGGTGGGAAGTGACTCGATTGCTGCGATAAAAGAGTTTTTCCTAAGTGGTCGCTTGTTGAGACAATTCAATACTACAGCAATCTCGTTGATTCCCAAGATTGTGGGAGCAGACCAACTTACTCTTTTCAGACCGATATCTCTATGTTCCACAATCTATAAAGTCTTGGCTCGTTTACTCAAGAAGAAGCTGAAGCTTTGCGTTTCTGATATCGTCCAAAGGAACCAAGTTGGCTTCGTGCAAGATAGATTACTCTGCGAAAACGTGCTGTTGGCATCAGAACTGGTCAAGGATTTTAATGACAGGGGTCCAACGACTAGAGGGTGTCTTAAGATTGACATATCTAAAGCTTACGATAACCTAAGCTGGGATTTCCTGTTCAAAGTCTTGCAAACTTTAGAGCTGCCGGAAGTCTTTGTGAATTGGTTAAAGGAATGTGTCACATCTCCGACTTACAGCATTGCAATTAATGGAGAGCTTCACGGTTTCTTCCCGGGGAAGAAAGGTCTGAGACAAGGTGATCCTATATCTTCTCTTCTTTTTGTTATTGCAATGGATGTTTTGTCTAAAATGTTAGATCAAGGAGCAGTGCAAGGGAGGTTTGGCATTCACCCTGAGTGTGAAGCTCCGTTGATCACTCATTTGAGTTTCGTAGACGACGTCTTGATTTTTTTCGATGGATCAGCGGATTCTCTTAGAGGTATTTTGCAGATTTTTGAGGAATTCAGGGTGATTTCTGGTCTGAAAATTAATAGACAAAAATCAGAATTATTGCTTGATGGAGGTAACTCAGATAGATGCAGAGAATTAGCAGCAGAGTTGGGTATTGCACAAGGCTCCCTTCCTCTTCGTTATTTGGGTGTACCTTTATCGCCAAAAAAGATGACGAGGTCGGATTTTCAGCCCCTCTTGGACAAGATTGCTGCGAGATTCAATTCCTGGACAGTTAAACACCTCTCCTTTGCTGGGAGATTCCAGTTGATTCAAGCGGTAATCTACTCTACTATCTCCTTTTGGGCTTCGATGTTCATAATTCCTACTGAGTGTATAAGCATATTGGAAAGAATGTGTGGAGCTTTTCTGTGGAATGGAGCTCCAAACTCAGCTCGAGGAGCAAAGATAGCTTGGGACTCAGTCTGCTCTCCTAAAAAAGCTGGAGGTTTAGGTCTGAGACGTTTGGCAGATTGGAACAAAGTTCTCGGTTTGAAACTTATTTGGTTGCTTTTCACTGCTGGTGGCTCTCTGTGGGTTTCGTGGATACGTCGACACTTGATAGGTAGGGAAAACTTCTGGGTTCTGGATCCATCAAGGCGAGGTAGTTGGATTTGGAAAGCTATATGCAAATTAAGGCCCTTAGCTAGACCCATGGTGTTATGTGAACTGGGTTCTGGAATTACTGCAAGCTTCTGGCAAGACAACTGGACATCACTTGGACCTCTGATCAGCTTGGTTGGGGATCGTGGACCTCAGATTACTGGTATAAGTATTGATGCTGTCGTTGCGGATGCACTTACTGCAGAGGGATGGTGTTTGGACCGAAGTAGAAGCAGAAACCCCATTATCACTTTACTCAAGGATTGTTTACCAAATGCGCAGGAGATATTGAACTCTGAAGTGGATGATAAATATGTTTGGTATCCTGCGGCTGAGCAAGGTACTGGCAGTTTCTCATCGAGTGATACGTGGAAAGCTTTGCATCCTTATCCAGTGGAAGTATTCTGGCATAAGGTTGTGTGGTTCATTGGCAGAATCCCTAAGCATGCCTTCATTACTTGGGTGGCTGCTAGGGACAGAATGGTTACAAGAGACAAGCTCCTTAGATGGGGTTAATCGGTTCCTTCTAACTGTGTTCTCTGTTCAGGACACGATGAGAATCGACAACACCTCTTCTTTGACTGCTCTTATAGTCAATCGGTTTGGAACTTCTTCTTGTCTCGTATGCACCTTGGCTCCCCGCAAGAGTTCAATGATATTCTTCGTTGGCTGAAAGCTCTTTCGCGGGATGTAAATGCTTCTCTGATTGTCAAGCTCGTTCATCAGGATGTTCTCTATCTAGTTTGGAAAGAAAGGAACAGTAGAATTCATTCAGGTATTGAGAAGCCTCCAGCTGCTGTTATAGCAGAGGTTAAACGAACCATCAGACTCCGGTTGGATCCTATTGCTCGAAGACAAACTCTAGCTGCAGGCCAACTTTTAGTTCTTGCCTCTTGGCTCTCGTTTTTTGCAGGCTAATGTTTTTTCTTCTTCTTCCTCTTAGTTTTTTCTGGTAAGGTTATTGTTTAGAGTCTGGTTTGAATTTCGTTTAGTTTCTTGTAAAGTTTTGCCTTTGGGCTTTTTAATAAATGGAAATTTAGAGTAAAAAAAAAAAAAAAAAAAAAAAAAAGCCGCGCAAAGGGGGGCCNACTTCGTTCTTTTCGAGCCTATTTGATTTGGTTACTGTTATTAAAAAGCCCAATAAGACCAGAACACCCGTTTCTTGAATTTAGGCTTAACTAAAATAGTATTTGTTTGAATTTGTAGACCTCCAATGTGGCACACTTCAAATTTAACATGTTTTGGACTTTGTTTTCTTTTCTCACTCCCTTCTTAACGTCTTCTGGTTGGATTAACCTTATAACTTTAAATTGTTTCATATTATGAAGGCAGAACGATGACGACTCTAACGAATTAAAAAGACAGTCCGAAAGAGTAATTGAACTTGCTCCAACTTTTCGATTCTGCAAGACAACTCATCATGTTCTTAAAATGCATTTGTTTTTTTTTCATGACAACATCAAGAAATTTAGTCTTCGTAATAGAGTGTTTTGCCACAACATGATGTAAGTTACTTGAGAATCATCATGGTGTCTAGTTATTAGATAACACAGACTGAAAGAGTTTACAACTTTTTTAGACCAGTTTGGTAGTTCAATTCGCAATTTGAAAATCGTATAATACAAGAATATGATCTAATAGATGATTATCTTGTTAGTAGTTATATCTCTTATATCATTGTAACTAAGTTATAAGATCGTGCCAGAAAAAGTTGTTAGATCATATTCTTTTATACGATTTCAAATAAGCCATCATTTTCACGATTGGTTAAGTTTACAAGAGACCCTGAAGATCGAAAGCAGTCATCTCCAAGCCAACAGAACAATGAAGAAAATGCCTAGAAATATCTTGAAAGTGCAAAATCTTTTTTTTTTGAACACCAAATACTTTCATTAAAATTAAAAACCCAATGGGCTGAGTCGGTTACAATCGGAGAGAACTTCGACGGTAGACTGATAAACGCAAATAACTAAAACATGATTAAAGATAGATGTGGCTAAGGAGAGAAGAGAACCATAGAGAAGCTTCACTTGTAGTCCTAGAGCCCGCGTTTGAAAAAACGCAAAATAGTCGAAACCGACGTTGAAGAACCCAGCCAATGGGTTTTGGGAGCAAGAAGTCTTGGAACCTCCGTAAGTAGCGCCACCGGTGAAAGGGTTGCAGTGCCAACTCTGTGAAGAACCGTCGATGTTTGAGACGACATAATGTAATGAAATCGCATCAATATAGTAGTGATCAGGCCTAGCGAGTTCATACTCTTGCACAATAGTTCCTGCGACCAGAAGAGGGGTGGGAGATCGTTTGGCCGAGTATGTGAAGAACCGTCGATGCTTGAGATGGCATATTGTGATGGAGGCGCAGCGGTAACATAGAAACGAAAAGATCTGGCGAATCCACACTCTTGCACAATAGTTCTGGCGATGAAGAAAAGGGGAAAGAGACTGTAAGATCGACTCTGTGAAGAACCATTGATGCTTGAGATGGCGTAATGTAATGGAGACGCAATAGTTGCATGATATCAAATAAATCTGGCGTATCCACACTCTTGCACATGAGATGTTGTGGCTGTTGAATAGAACAATGTCGAATCTGAGACGAATCTTTGGAGCGGACATTGCTTCAAACGAAAACTTCACAATGCAAAATCTAACACCAACTAAAAGTAATATAAAGGAGTGCCAAAAGTAAGCATGAGTGCATGACATGAATTTAACATGCAAACACACCTATTTCTAAATTTCAAATACAGGTAATTTTAATTTGGCATCATAACTAGGCGTGTCAAATGGATGGAACAATGGAACTGTCTATGGGGTAGTACCCATCCAAAATATAATAGGCGGTTATGAACAAGCCATATGTGAAGCGGGTTAAATGGGATAAGCCCAGTTTTTTTTCCGGAACAAGTTCAAAATATACTATAAGTCTATATATATAACCCCTTTTTGATAAGAAAAAACATTTCAAAAATCTTGTCTTGTTATTACCACCATTTACCTGAATTTCTTGGTTCTATATGTAAACTCCCGAGTGTTTTTTTAGGGTTTTTCGAAATCTACCAAACACTTATTGAGCAAGCACTCACCGTTACCAAGTGGAGGGATCGTTTTTTCTTGTTACCTGGAGATTCATTAAAAATCTAAGATTTTATGTATCCTGCGACAATCTGTGAACGATGGTCCCGTGTCGTTTCATTCACAAGATACATTCACAGTTACATATGAATCACTTTTGTGATGGCTAAAAAAACGAGTGATCCACCTCAAAGTCCAAGATTAAAATTAAGTCCATGGACCAATCTATAACACAAGTTGAATGGTGGAGCTGCTACTCTTTCCCTATATCAAGAGCCTGCGTTGTGCAAGTTTGATTTGCTTACCCCCACTATGACCCTATCCCCTATGATTAGGGGTTTGACAGTTACGACCACCCAAGAGTCACTCCACGGGTTCTTTTAGCTGTTTTATCATAAACTAGAAAGCTTTTTCTGCTATGGTTATGTTAATAAAATTAGTAGTATAATTACGTTTTTAATAATTTGACCCAAAAAATTTTACGTTTTTAATTTATCTATCTATATTATTAAAACTGAAGTACAAAATATAATTTTATCATTCTTTCAACAGTTATCATTCTATATTAACTCAATTTATCAACTTCATTAATTATATTACCAGAACAATACATCACATCATTTCTGTATCCATAAATAATAATAGTTCATAATTTTGTTTTTAGCTAATCAACATTAATTTGTGCCAGTTATAGAAAAAAGATTGATAATCAGATTTTTCATATGGTTAAAAGTTAGGTTTAATCTGTTTTACTAAAACTTTTATATGATAGTTTCAATCGGTGAAAATTCCGCAGCCAAAACATAACTCAAAGACGGTTTATGTGAACAAAATAATAACTTAAATTAAAAATAAAAACTTATTACATTTAAGTTTTCACTACGTATAACTATTTTTCTAAGTTTCACGTGCCATGTGTAACTCGATAGTTAATTAATAAACTTGATAAACTAAATAATCTAAACTTGTAACATTTATTATTGTAAACATTCATAGAACATATTTAAATCAATTGAAATTAACCTATATTATTAAAATGAAGTACATTTTGAAAATAACCAATACTTCTTCACAATAATTACAATCTGTACCACTGATTTAACAATTATTGATTAATTAACTATAAATTATTTCTTTTGTTAGATTATTCTCTAAACAAACCTACCATTATTCTCTAACCAAAATATTCTATAATCAATTTTAAAATAAAAATTTAACATATTTATTTAAAATGTGACAAACAAACTTTAAATTTTTCATGTATAATATTATTTCATTTCACATAAAATATAAACTATACTTTTTTATTAAAATAAATTTATTTTTCGAATATATGTTAAATAATTAAATTATTAATATTATTTAACATATATATATATATATATATTAATTATCAGAATACAAATATTAAATTTTAATTTAATACATTCCACAAAATAAACATAGAAAATATTATTTGGCTTATAAAAACTTAGAGACATATATACCCATTTTATTAAGACATAACTGAATACTAGATCTTGATCCGCGTATTTGACATAAAATATCTTATTCTAGAAAATATATATTTATGAATATACATAAACATACTAATTGGTGTTTTAATTTATTAATATATATATATATATATATATATATATAGTTAATGTAATTAAAAATTACTAATTAACTAATATGTTATAATATAGCCTATCATTTTTATTGGTTTAGTATATAACAACAATATGAACAACCAAAAAATTACAAACAATTAAAAACCATCATTTTATCATAAAATATTATACTACAAACCGAAAAAAAACACTCATATAAATGCATGTCTGTACAATCATTAAATTTTTATGTCATGAAGAATTTAATATGTTTATTATATTGGAATAAACATCCATGCAGAGATAAGTTCTAGTCTTCTCTTAAAACTTACTCCATCTCCATCTGTTCCTAAATATAAGATTTTTTCTATATTTTTTTTACGTTTATTAAGACTATAATAATTTTTGCACTTTAATTTACTATTTATACTACTTGCGCTCTTTTCAATTTCAACTATTCATAAAAAAAGAACTTCAAAATTATACAAAAATACCTTAAAAATATAGAAAATCATATATTGTACAAACAAAGAAAAACTCTAGAAATCATATATATAGGAACAGAGGGAGTATACACAACCAAAAAGGATCGATGCCTATGAGTTTATCGACAATTATCGTACAGTTATTTTGGTATAATAAAAACCAAGATCTCTTGGTTGAAATAGTATAGAGACAAGTTACTTTGTTCTATCATATTTAGCTGAACTAAATATTTTGCGGTTTATAAAGGGTAAAGAAAAGTGAAAGCATTAGTCAAGAAAAAAAAAGTGAAAGCTAGGGCTTGAAGCATCAGTACACCCGACTAATCTTAGGATATTCCTCCGATGTTCAAAAAAGAAAAATGGATATTCCTTGAGAATTATATAGATATATTCTTGAATGAATTGTATAATTAAGGCCTAGGAAATAATACAATTGATTTTTTGTAGTCGACAGTTGAATTTACATATTTAGTATTCACGATCAAACCACTTTTTTAAAATAAATATTTAATATCAAAAGTAAATTAGGAGTGGGAGATCTATGAATGTTTTTCTATAAATAGAGCTGAAGGAAAGACACTTAACCACATCCAAAACCAATAGCAACAAAAAAGAGTCTACTCCTTAGTTTCATATACAGTCTTTAGAAATCTTAACAACATGGCAATGTTCATCAAGAACAAGAACATGGCCTTCTCACTGATCTTGATGTGTTTCATGGTGGTGTCTCCAATGGCTAATGCTCAAACTGGTGGGCTTCTTGGCGGGCTTCTTGGCGGGGTAGCTATGCCTATCGTCAATCTACAAGGGCTTGTTACGTGTTCTATTAATGGCAGCGTCTCTACCAATACCACTACCATCCCTCCTTTCGCCGGTAGGTTTTCTATACTTCTGCTTTCGCTTACCCGGCCAAAAAATTGAAACGATTCTGCAAACCGTAGGTGATAGTCATAGATGCATCACTTAGACAAAAATACGTTTTTGATTTTATTTTATATTTTGTGCTAAATAGTCACATAACTATTTACAACCAGCCAAACTGATATTAGTCAAATATGGTAAAACATGTTTGTAGGCTCAATTTTTTAGATTCAAAAGTATAAATTAAGCTACCTATATATGTATAGAGAACGGACCAAAATTAGATTCACGAAATATAGTGAATATGTGATTACAATATTGACCACCTTAATTCGTAGATATATTACACAACTAACTATTAAATTGTATACAAAATATTTGCTAATCTTCGTTCAAAAAAAAAAAAAATTTGGTAATCTAATGCCGCCATGCAAACAAACAAACAGGTGTACCCGTTGTGCTTCAGTGTGCTGGGCAAAATGTTTCAACTACGACTACGGGAGCTAATGGAGTATTCTCGTTTCCTTCCATTACAGCACTTCCGGTCCCGCTGCTTTCCACACTCCTTGCCTCCGGTTGTAGGGCCATTGTCACGGCCCCTCTCTCCACATGCAACGCCAGCCTCCCTACCAGCGGACTTCTCACGGCAACGATGAATCTCGTAGGAAGCACCCTTGGCAGCGGCATCAACATCTTGCAATTCGTCAATGGCCTCTTTAGGCTCATCTAACTGATTTAAAACCAAGCATCCCTTCTTCGTTTGGTTACGGTGTTTTTTTCCCTTCTGTTGTTTTATGTTTTTCTGTCATGACCAGTAACATGTATGCTTACGTATGCATTCATGAAATAAGGTCTATTATGCGTATGTCTCTACTTTCAAAGTACTGTGGTTGTAACTTCTTGTCCAGGTCTTAATTTGCATGCATAGTGCTGCAATGAAATGTAACGAATGATAAAAATAAAATAATATCCTTTTCATATATAGTCTTATCAAGATCGTCTTCCATAACTTGACCCGTACTCGGAACTTACATTTCCTCCAGATTACATGTATACCAAATATTTGAAGTTGAAGACAGACCCAATCATTTCTCCAACCGGACATATGCAAGGTTATGGGCTTTCTTTGAGGCAGAGCTATAAGCTATAAGCTATAAGCTATAAGCTATAAGCTATAAGCTATAAGCTATAATGAATGAAAAGGCCCATTATCTTACAAGTTTTAGCTCCAAAATACCCTAATTCCAAACATTCCCGTACGTGTATATGTATATATACGAAATACTTCCTGCGATTTTGCACAATCAATCGTTTCGCTCTCTCGGTCTCTTGTGTATGTTTTGCTCTTAATTATTCTCTTGTGTATGCTTCACTTCATCATGTTAAAGTATTTGTTTATGTCTACCTGAGATTGGATTCGCCCCTCGGATTGATTTTCCTGTAGATTTTTCGATGTCTATATCGATTTTGACTCGAGAGGCGATAAAGTTTTTATAGCAGGGGCGTTGAGTCGCTTTGCCTACGTGAATCAGGCATAGCGAATAAGCTCGTGCTACATATATTATGTATAATTAGTTTCTTTTTGCATGTTTCGATTGGTATGTTTTTCTTATAAGGATTCTATGATGGCATGAAATCTTTGAGACCTGAATTACTTACTGATGAAAAGCTATAAGCATTTTTACTCTGAGGATCCTAATTTTATTTTGTGATTTTTTTTAAATAAAATTGTGATTTGAATATAAAGATTGAAAAAGGTGATGAATATGCACTGGGCTCTGAGAAGTTGATTGACATTCAACTTCTTTTTGATGGATAATGCTGCCTAGAAAGCTTATTCTGATTTTCTTAATCTTCGTATTTCTTTTTTTTTTTTTTTTTNTTAAACCTTTCCTATTATTTCAAAGAGAAGTACGGTTACAAAAGTCTTCAAAAGAAAAACCATACAATTGAAGAGACGGAAGCTTAGGTAGTTAACAAAAAAGAGTGAAACTCATGTGAAGAAATCTTTGAAGGTCATTGAAGCGCATGCATTAGAAGGAAGCTAAACTTGGAACCTGCCAAACCATATAGATAGGTAAGATGGTTCCTGCGAAGAGTGTTGAGAGAGAGTCGACCCCAGCTGTCGATGGTCCATCGAGTCTCTGTCTAGACTGAGAAGCTTAGCTCGAATCTGAAGTTTTATCTCCTTAATCACTAGATTAGGAGACCTGTTCCCACTCGAATGAAGGCGACTGTTTCTTTCCTTCCATACATAGTAGAGAGACGCCTGGAAGGTGATCTTAATAATAGTATTGAACTTTGGCTCCACTGAGAGCCGCTGAAACCAGAGAATAAGATCCTCCAGGTTATGAGGAAATGGTAGACCAGATGCTGCCATAAGTCTACACCAAACCTCCTGTGAATAACGACAATCAAAGAATAGATGGTGCAAAGTTTCGGCGGCAGCTCCACACAGCAAACACTCCTCCGGAACCTGCAGCCCCCAATACCTCATCCTATCCCTTGTTGCTAATCTGTTTCTCATCACCAACCAGGTAATGAAGGCATGCTTAGGAACCCTCTTCTTGAACCAAACAACCGAGACCCAACTCACCCTTGGCGGATCCGGGTGCAGGGACTTCCATAACAAGGACGATGAGAAATTAGATGGCTGAGCTGAAATATTGTTTCTCCAGAGATAATAATCGTCCTCAGTCAGCTGTGTATCAGGGGGCTGAGCCGGTAACGCTGCTCTCAAAGCAGAAAGAGTGGGGTTCCTGCTTCTAGATACATTCCAACCGTTGTGTAATACCACCGAGTATACTGAGGCGTCCAAAGGAATTCCAGAGTACTGCAGTCCGAGCGTCCCTGTTATAGTAAAAAGATCTCCATTCTGAGTCCAATTATCATGCCAAAACGAAGCCGTTCTTCCAGACCTCAATTGACACAATATGAAAGGCCTAGCCGTGTTCCTTAACTTCATAAGGCTTCTCCAAATCCAACTCCCTTGATTTGAAAAATCTGCTACCCAAAAAAGCTTATCATTCATCAAGTGTTGACGACACCAAGCCACCCAAAGAGAATCACTGCCTTGGAAGAGTTTCCAGATGAGTTTAAGGCCATAAACCTCGTTTAGCCCAACCATTCTCTTTAATCCCAGCCCACCAGACTCTTTAGGAGTGCAGACCGAGTCCCATGAAACCTTGGCTCCCTTAGCTGAATGAGGCGCTCCAGACCACAAAAAGGCGCTGCACATAGTCTCGAGCTCTTGGAGACAGCCCTTAGACAGAGGAAAAACCGCAGCCCAAAAATTGATGATGCTGTAAATTACTGACTGGAGTAATTGCAATCTCCCAGCAAAAGATAGATGCCTGGCAGTCCAAGAAGAAATCCTTTGTCTGACTTTATCCAGCAGAGGCTGCCCAATCGATGAGCAGATAAAGGCAAGCCCAAGTATCTCACCGGAAGCGCTCCCTGTGTCAACCTGAACTCAGCCGCTAGGGACTGTGCCGAGTCTCTATCATTTCCATCAACAAACACACTCGTCTTGCGAAGATTAAGGGCGAGTCCCGACTTCCCTTGGAAGTCGCGCAGAACCTGCATAATTCCGCGAAGGGACTCTGAGGATCCGTCAAAGAAGATCAGTAGATCATCTGCGAAACTAAGATGTGTAATCAGGGGGTGAGCACACTTAGGGTGAATCCCAAACTTCCCTTCTCTCGCTGCCAAATCAAGCTCCTTAGACAGTACATCCATAGCTAATACAAAAAGCGACGAAGAGATAGGATCCCCTTGTCTCAACCCTTTTTTTCCAGGAAAAAAACCTGCAAGCTCCCCATTCAAACACACCGAATAATGCGGCGACGAAATACACGCCTTAATCCAGTCAATAAAAATAGGAGGTAACTGCATAGCCGAGAGGATGTTTAAGATGAACTTCCATTCCACATTGTCATATGCCTTGGTGATGTCAACCTGTAGACAACCTCTAGAGATTCTACCAGGTTTATGGAAGTCAGCAACCAACTCAGAAGCTAACAAAACATTGTCGCTCAAGACCCTCCCTTCAACAAAACCCACTTGATTCTGCTGAACCGCCTCTTTTGTTATCCTCTTCAGTCGCTGGGCCAGAACCTTAGAGATCACTTTGTAGACTGTGTTACACAGAGAAACCGGTCTGAAATCTGATAAAGAGGAAGCACCAGTTGTCTTTGGAATCAGAGAAATCACCGTTGCATTAGCCTGCCTCGTCATAACCGAAGAAGAAAAGAAATCATTAACTGCCAAGAGCACATCAGGCCCCACCAACTCCCATGAAGCCACAAAAAACTCAGCAGTAAATCCATCCGGTCCCGGTGCCTTCCCTTTTGGCAAAGAAAAGACTATAGATGAAATTCCCTCAGCCGATGGCAACGCCGAAAGAGAAGCTGCGAGAGCTGCACTGCATCTGTAGGGATGGAGTAAGGCAATAGCATTTTCTGAATATGGGATAACTGCTACATTAGACCGGCCCTGAAGGTAAGAATAGAACCGAACTGCCAGATTCTTCATCTCCTGAACTCCATACACTCTCAAGTTGTTTCCATCAGTAAGAAAGTGAATAATGTTTCTGGACAGATTCGCCAAGACAGATTTATGGAAAAACTTGGTATTGAGATCTCCCTTACCATGCCAACGAACCCGAGACTTTAACTGAAAGAAATTTTGCTCTGCATGAGCCAGAATCAACCATGAATCTCTGGCTTCCGCCTCATCCGAGAAAAGTCTTGGGGACGGAGAGTGCAACGTTTGCTCCTGGATACCTTGAAGTCTCTCAAAGGCCTCCCTCGTTCTCACCTCTATATTACTGAACCGATCTCTATTGATGCCTTTACAACAAAACTTCGCTGCTCTCAACTTTGCATACAAGATTGACATTGGTCTTACAGAACCAGAATGAGAATTCCATGCTTCAGATAACAACCTAGCATAGTCAGGGTGTGAGGAGAAGAAAGCGAAGTAAGTAAATCGAGCCCTTCTACAAGCCACCTCGTCGGCCACTTTGATCAAACAAGGTGAATGGTCAGATGATCCCGGAGCATCAAACAGAGCATTGGAATTCGGAAAAACCTCCATCCAATTTTCATTTACCAAAGCTCGATCTAATTTCCTTGATTTAGGATTCGTTGGACACTTATTTGTCCATGTGAACGGGCAACCACGAAAGGATAAGTCAAAGATTCCACTTGCATCAATACAATCCTGGAAATCTCTCATGCCACCAAAACACAGATCAACCGGATATAGAGAGTACGCCTCTGTCGAAGATAAAACCTGATTAAAATCCCCTAAAATCAGCCAAGGTGAGCTCTGTAATATAGAAGATCGAGATAGTTGTATCAGCGTACTCCACAGAGCAGTTCTCCGTACTCTCTCATTGTAAGCATATACAAACCCTGCTGTAAAGGAAGTACCCGTAGCCGGATCAAAAACTCCACAAACCATCAACTGCGGCGTTCTCAAATAAACCATAACCGAGACCAGAGGGCTCCACATTACTATAATTCTGCCATTCTCAGCCTCATCACCATGGTTCGAATCAAACCTCCAACCCGGGAAATTAATAGACATAAAATTATTCAAAGAATCCTTCTTCACATGAGTTTCCAAAAGGCCGCCAACCAATGGACGGTTCTGGTGAATCCACCTTTGCACATTTAACTTCCTAACACCGCCGTTAATACCTCTAATATTCCAAGAAAAACACTTCATTATGAAGGACAAAAAGGGGTAGGTTCGAAGCGAGAGCTTCAAATCACAGGTGCCGACTGCCCACCATCTAGCAGTCCCACCAAATCACAATCCCGAACCTTAGAAACCGAATCCGACCCAACACGAGGCAGAACCAAGGGCACATCGCCATCCTCCTTCTCAAGTTCTTCCCATATCGCCTGCCTCTGTTTCTTCCGTATGGACTTCTTATTCTTGACTGATGCAAAGGGAGGAATATCTGCTTCTGCCGCTGCTAGACGGTTCCTGATAATCTGCTGCGCTGCACTAATCATAACCTCCTCCGAATCAAACTGTGAAGACGTCACCGAAATAGCATCTGCCTTGGGGTTATCCACCGGCGCAGCTTTCTTTGGACGGGATGATCTGGTGGACACTTTTTTCCACCCACTATCAACAGCTGAGGTCACTGAGTTCGCTGAAGTTGCTTTAGGAGATGGCAGGCTAGCTGACCTTTGCAGGGATTTAACCTTCGAATGGGGGGGACTACCCCCCTGATGAGAAGCCATATGGGGAGGGCTATCAACATTCCCACTTCTTGATCGAGCTAAAGACTTTGCTTTAGGTGAAGAACCGCGCTTGGATACCGCGCTTGGATAATCTTCGTATTTCAATCTGGTTTTCTTTTCTTTTTCAATCTATTGTCTTCTCGTAGAAGATATATTTGACATTCAAGAAGTTTATTTTGTAGCAAAATCAATTCATAAAAAAAATTCAAAACATTTACATGTAAAAAAATGATCGAATACCTAGTTTACTCTGGTTACTAGCCGACAAAGCTTGAGTTTATGGTTCTGAGTGGTATAGCAGCAAGTAAACAGAAGAGAACCATGCAGACTTGAAGAGAAACAAGATGCATAGTTAGTACAACAGAACTCATTACGTACGATGTCGTGTTCTTTTTTTTATGTCTTTAGATGCTCAGTTTTTATTTACTTTTCAGGCAAGAGTCGTATAACCACCAATTAAGATCAAATAAACATTTTAAAAATGTTTTTGTAATTTTGAAGTTATGCTTTCAGTGTTCAAGAGCACTCCTAACAGAGAGTGCTGAGTCTTGGGTTGAGTTGGTGTGGCCTCTAGAGATGAGGTCATGGTTCAAGAACACTACTGTAACCGTGATATCATCATGAAAATGTCGTCTCACTTTCTTGTCAATCTTCTTCAAATCCGAATATCTCATCTCTCTTTTCCTCGCTGCCTCCTGAAGAGCCGCTTTTATCAACCTTTTTGCGCTTCCCTAAAGACAAAACAAGAAAACACAACGCAGCAGATCAATAAACCTTCACAGTCACGGCAAGTCAACAACAATTTTGTTTAAAAACTTACCGCGCGGGCATGGTTATGTACAATCTCAACCGCTCTTTCGTTGCTTAAATGTTCCCAAAGTCCATCCGACGCAAAAATGAGAAACAAATCATTAGGATGCAGCGGATGAGAGAGTATGGTGGGGGTCGCAGACAACAACGGTCTCTTCATCGGCTCCGCGATCCTGAACTTCTGATTGATAGGTTCCCTGTTAAACTCCTGCCGTTTCATATACATATCTCCTATAGATCTCGAAACCTATAAAAAACCAAATTTAAAATCATTATTAACAAGGAAATAATTAGCTTAATAATAATAATTAGGTAAATAAACTACCTGGATGATACCCTTAACTCTCCAAACGCCATGCTTAAACACAACGATCTGCGGATCATCAGGATGCAAATCTTTAAGCTCCCAACGAATATCCTCGTTGTTAGCATTATGCTCACTCGACAGCTGAACAGCAGAGACCCCACTACCACAGTTCCTTTTCTTCCCTAAAACAACCCGAGAATCTCCCAAGCTCGCTACGAAGAGAGTACTCTGATATATCACACCAACCAAACAGCAGGTGCCAACAGTTGCTAAACTAGGCATCGTACTCCAAAGCTCGGAGACGAGAGAAGCGAATCCTTCTTCAGTCGCACGAAACGCTCTCTGTATCGTCTCGCTCGTCACAACTCCTTGCGTCTCAGCTGATATATCTGCATCATAACCAATAAAAACAGTTAGGTTGTTGACCGTTGACCAATCATAACTTATTCATAACCGATAAAAGCAGTTAGGACGTTGACCGTTGACCAATCATAACAGAAACTTTTGAAACAAATAATAACAAACGAACGAAACTAACCTAGAAAGTGATTGAAGAGATGATCGCAGACGTAACGAGCAGCTTCGGGACCGCCGTGACCGTCGTAAACTCCGACGAAGGTTCCGAAGCTTCCGGACTCGATCTGGCTCTGATCCTCGAGGACCTGGTTGGCTTGGATCACAGCCATGGAGAATTCTCCTCCTCCTCCGCGGTTTTTACCGAGATCGCGGAACCAGAGGAGTCCGTCTTTACCTTCTCCGGAGTCTGAGTTGTTGTTGTTGTTAACGGAGGTGCGCCGGAATGGCTTGAAACAGAGGGAAAGCAGATTCATCATTGAACCTGACATTCCACATCTCTCGGAAACACACACACACCCCTAATAATATTACTACTTCCGATGAACTGAGATTGATTTTTAATTCGGGGGAGAGTGGGAGATAGTAGGGAAGTCTTAATGGGAGAGAAGATGTGTAGGATAAGATGTTAGGCGCAGGATAAGGTGTTTTGAGCGTAAGTTCGCAGACGGTCGTGTTCTGTCCGGTCGTAGAGGAGCAAAGACACTTTTGCTTGTGATTTTTTTTGGTCTGATGAAGAGAGCGATCTTCTTCTCCTTAGCTGTCCGACCTTTTATCCAAGAAAACAAAACACTATAGCATGTTTTATTTAGATAACATTTTTTTTTTAAAATGGTGAATAAAGAAACTTGATACAGCTATTTAGTAAATTAATTTATTAGTAACCCATTCATATGGTGTTTGAAAATAAAATATGTGTGTGTGTTTTTATTTATATAGGAGACCGACCATGGGGCTGGCTTGCATTGTTTTATGTTTCTATCTACTATAAGAGAAGTCGTTTCTCCCATTTCCTTCAAGCGATACATTTCTGAATCTTTCCAAGTATGCTAGGTATTGGATGTTGTTGGCTATGTTCAATCAAAAACTTTCCCACGTGGAGCCTAGTTTTCCCTAACCATCAGTATTTGCTTACTCAAGATATTGGATGTTGGCTATGTCCAAGTCTACGAGCTGTGGAGTATTGGAAGTCATCCCAATGTATTCAACCTTAGCTTTTGAAGATTCATAGTCATACACCTATTAGATAAACACTGGCTAGTTCCTGCCTACATTCTTTGTTGACCCACATTGATGTTTTATATTGTTACTTATGGAGAACAAGGCACGAACCATGCTTCCCGTTGTATTATACGGAAGATACTGCTTAATCTATTTAAATTTATCATTTTTTGGCTTTTCATATGTTCTAAAGTACTTATATAATATCCGGTCCAAGTCTTCCTTTGTAATTCATTTATAGAGATAAAAAAGTCTTATACTTAGAAAAAAATAATTCAGTTTGACTGATACACTATTTGTTCTTTAATTGGCGAACTTGGCCGTTTTTCTTGAGTTTGGCATGGCCATTGAGCAAAGTGCTTGTAAGTACCTTTGGCTAGATGAAGCACTTAACACCTAGTTGACAACCTGTATAGTTAAAACTCATAATATCAATTCACGACGATGAATCAATGATATTGTTATGGGAAGGAGGATGTATCCTAGATTATAAACAATCTGATAATATAATGAGAAGAACATAGTAAAAAGTATATGAATACAAGAAAACAAAAGTAACGAAATTAGTCAAAAGTAATATGTTGTGTTTTAAATCTATTTTGTGGACAAAGATTTTATACCACAATGATTTCTTTGTTACCAAAGATAGAAATATCACTAGTTTTCACCCATTAATCAATAATAAATGTTGTTTAAAAATAAGCGTTGGCTAAAAAAACCTTTTTTAAACCCTTACCTCCCAAAACAAAACAAACACAACGAAACACTCTAAATTTAAAAACCTGCTTTCCTAAATCTAACCTCTTTTTCACTATATAAGATCTTTCTCACATCCCCATTCCAAAAAGAAAACTAGAAACCCCAAAAGATAAATATGGATCATCAAGCAGGAATGATCCTTTTCCTAGCCCTGGTTATAATGTCCGTATGGGGTTCGGACGCATCGGCACTGCAACAGACGAAATTTGACGCTCCGCTTCTGACTGAAAAAATTGCAACAAATAGATCGATTATCGTCGATATCGAAGGCAAGGGAGACTACACTTCGGTTCAAAAAGCCATCGATGCTGTCCCTGTTGGTAACTCTAATTGGATTATCGTCCATGTCCGTAAAGGAATCTACAAGTACGTTTACTTAGGTTTTAACCTTTTACATTACTTCATACGCGCAATCATGTTACATAACATATTAACATACATATATAACCAAGTTATAGTAATATTATATGCATTACTATTGTCACATACATACTGTATATTTATTTTGAATTTTGATGATTTTTTTTTTCTTTTTTGAAAAAAATAGGGAGAGAGTGCACATTCCGGAGAACAAGCCTTTCATATTCATGAGAGGTAACGGAAGAGGAAAGACAGTCATTGAATCATCGCAAAGTTCGATCGACAATGTTGCTTCAGCCACTTTCAAAGTCGAAGCTAATCACTTTGTTGCTTTTGGTATCAGCATCAGGGTATGTAACACAATTGTCGATTTTGATTAAGTACATGACATTTGTGTCTTAATGAACTTGTGTGATCGAATATACAGAATGATGCACCGGTCGGAATGGCGTTCACGTCTGACAATCAATCTGTGGCAGCATTTGTGGCGGCTGATAAAGTTGCGTTTTACCATTGTGCGTTCTACAGCTTGCACAACACTTTGTTTGATAACAAAGGTAGACATTACTACCACGAGTCTTACATCCAAGGCTCCATCGACTTCATCTTCGGTCGTGCAACTTCCATTTTCAACGTATGTTTTTCACATTCTCTAGAACATAACATATAGACCGCCAATCGTATGACATATTTTGAAATGTTCCAAAATTGTTACAGAATTGTGAGATATTTGTGATATCGGACAAGAGGGTGAAACCGTATGGGTCAATCACAGCACACCACAGGGAACACGCCGAGGAGCACACGGGTTATGTGTTCATAAGAGGAAAAGTGTACGGAATCGATGAAGTCTACCTAGGCCGTGCCAAGGGACCTTATTCTCGAGTCATTTTTGCCAAGACTTACTTCTCCAAGACCGTTGTCCCTAGCGGTTGGACCAACTGGAGCTACGACGGCTCGACCAAGTCAGTCTCTAATTATTATTTATACCTAATTATTGTTCATGTTTATATATACTAATATTCTTGAGACTTTTGATCAGGGATTTATACCATGCGGAGTATAAGTGTCATGGACCAGGTGCTGAGAGACAAGGTAGATCAGATTGGGCGAAAGAACTTACCAAACAAGAAGTTGAGTCTTTCTTGTCCATTGATTTTATTGATGGAACTTCTTGGCTCCCTGTTTGGCTTCAGCAGAAGTCTTAGAGCTTCTTCATCTTTGCGTGTCTCCCGTTTGGCTTGGAAAAAGAAAACACATGAAGAAAGAAGAACACATTCTTTTCTTCACTATACGAAATAGTTTTCTCTCTTTTTTTGTTCTACTCTAAAATGATTGTAGACTGATTGGAAATTCTTATGTCGTTTGCACACATTATATAAGATAATTTCCATTTTTATAATATATGTAACCTGAACTATAATCATATCTCATAATTGAAAATATTTCCCCGACTGATTAATTCGATTAACTAGCCAACGTAAAATATTTGTGAATACTGAAATGATTTTAAATATTTAACTATAATTATCGTTACAAAGTAAATCAGAAAGACATGATATATTTTCATTCTTCTCATATTACTTGGTATATAAGTAACTAGCCCTAGCTTAGTTCAAGCCAAGAATAGATTTTCTATGGATATTGAAGTACTAAATTTTTTAAAATCCACCGCCAAAACCTCCACCGGCTCCACCTCCACCTCCACCACCGAATCCTCCACCAGCTCCTCCGCCAGCACCACCACCAGCACCAAATCCTCCACCAACACCTCCACCATGACCCCCACCAGCACCACCACCAAATCCTCCCCCAGCTCCTCCGCCCGCACCTCCACCAACACCTCCTCCTGCACCACCGCCTAATCCTCCACCAATGCCTCCACCGTGCCCTCCTCCGATTCCTCCACCAGAACCTCCACCAGCACCACCACCAATACCTCCACCGTGCCCTCCTCCGATTCCTCCACCACCACCAGCACCTCCACCGGCACCACCACCAGCACCTCCACCAACACCGCCTCCTGCACCACCCCCTAGACCACCACCAGCACCTCCACCGGCACCACCACCAATGCCTCCACCGTGCCCTCCTCCGATTCCTCCACCAGAACCTCCACCGGCACCACCACCAATACCTCCACCGTGCCCTCCTCCGATTCCTCCACCACCACCAGCACCTCCACCGGCACCACCACCAGCACCTCCACCAACACCGCCTCCTGCACCACCCCCTAGACCACCACCAGCACCTCCACCGGCACCACCACCAATACCTCCACCAGCACCTCCTCCTGCACCACCACCAGCACCTCCTCCTGCACCACCACCAGCACCTCCACCGGCACCACCACCAATACCTCCCCCAGCACCGCCTCCTGCACCACCTCCTAGACCACCACCAGCACCTCCACCGGCACCACCACCAATACCTCCACCGTGCCCTCCACCAGCACCGCCACCAATACCTCCACCATGGCCTCCACCAATGCCACCACCAATACCTCCACCATGGCCTCCACCAATGCCACCTCCTAGACCGCCACCATGGCCTCCTCCTGCACCACCACCAAAACCTCCACCGGCCCCTCCACCGTGGCCTCCACCAAT
Organism: Erucastrum elatum; assembly: GCA_900406325.1. NCBI lineage: Eukaryota > Viridiplantae > Streptophyta > Magnoliopsida > Brassicales > Brassicaceae > Erucastrum > Erucastrum elatum. Next base: position 26,656 of record OVBX01000401.1, read on the forward strand.
GCCACCTCCTAGACCGCCACCATGGCCTCCTCCTATACCACCACCAAAACCTCCACCGGCACCTCCACCTCCACCAATTCCTCCTCCAAAACCTTTGCCGCCACCAAAACCACCGCCAATTCCACCACCACCGCCTCCCAACGTCTCCTTCTCAAGTCTCCTACACTCCACAACCCCTATCACCACCACTACAAGCATCAAACTCAAAAACCAAAGAGAGACTTTCCCCATATCTTTGATATATTTTAAAGATCTTGTTTAATTATCAGTAGACAATTGTTATAGCTCACTTGACTAGCTACTAACACTATATATAGTAAGTAGAGAGAGCATTTATGAGATATGGTTGAGCGAGCCCTTCAACATCTTTCCTACACCGCGTTTCTCCGCATGTTCTCATGTTCAAGTTTTTTTTCTACGAAGCATTTAATGAGTGACACCCTAGTGCCTCTTTTTATATAAGTCTTCTCTTCATATCATAGCCCGTCATCCTTTACTTAATTCCATGTTCTCCTACTTTACTATTTCAATAATGTATACATCACTACAACTTATAGCTAACTTGCAGATAAAATTTAAATCAGCCTACTGGTTCGAAACAAACTATGCGGAGAGACAGTGCGGATGTGTAATTAAGTTTGAATAATGTCGTACTCTCTTTTGACATTTAGAGCTTCTCAACTACTTTAGATTTGGTAGATACAATAACTGCAAAACCCCCACTATCATTTTCATTATTAATCCATCTAGTAACTAGTTCTAACTATCATATTAGTGGTGAGAAACTTCCCTAATATCGCGTTCCAAACAACAAAAAAAAAGCTTCCCTGTATATCTCACAAATACAAAACCAATATTTTTGTATAGTTGATTTATATAATTAATAAAACACATAAACCATCAATACAACCATGTGATTTAAGAGTTTCTCCAAAACAAATATCGTTGGGTTTCTCTTTTGATAGACTCATCTTTTACTCTCAATCATTTTTATTGTCTTTTAGGTTTTAATAGTGAGAATCTTATTAGATGCTCTCTAGTAGCAATCCTTAGAATATATCCACCCTTATGGTTCTGTAAAAGTCTTGTTGTTACTTATGGTTCTGTAAAAGTTCCCAGTCCGGTTTAACCAAACCAGAACTACCACCTTAAACAAACAATAACCAAAACCGGATATGAGGAGACAAGACGAACAGTGAGAACAATTAAAATGTACCTAAATTCTGTGCGGATAGTGGAGTAACCATCAGCCATTTGCTTTGAAACTTGGCTTAGATGGATCTCAACCCACTCTTGGGACGGTGCATACCGGATTATACTCAGCAGAAACTCAGCTAAGAGCTGTTGAGCTCCAACAACCTTCCCCTCGAGGCTAACCCTCTTGTTAGCAGTCTACAGAGCCTGAACAAACTTCCCCTTCCGGTCAAAGAACGGCAAAGGGAACTTCTCAGTCTCTTGACCACCGATCGCATTATGCAATACAATCATGAACTTGGTCAACGCATCAAGACCTTTGAGCCTGCAACAGCTCCCAAACACTTCACCAACAAGCATCTTCCCGATCACTACGCCGAGAGATCAACCAGCGAAGCATTTCCATCGCAGTGTTCCACTCCAGGCAGCACGTGTGGACGATGGCTTCGTAGTCTCCATGTATGTTGATGAACTTGTCCATATGTATATGGGAACATGATGAGAGCTAATGGCTCCTGGTCATATTAATAGTTGTACTCTGCTTTTGTGTTGTGACATTTCAAGCTTTGATTCCGCTGAGTGAATTCTCTCAAGCTGCCGTGATGAAGAAGTATACAGTGAAGCCAGATGCTGAAACCCTTGACATTGCTAACACTGCCGCTAGGAAAATATCTGTAAGCCTTCTTGATTCCCTTCTTGGATGGATATAGTAGTTGCAAGAACAGTCCATAGTATTCATGCAGAGCTTTCTCTTAAGACGAGTGTTAATTTGGTTTCTGTTAAATGAAGATCATCTTTGTTGTGAAACATGATGCAGACTACAGCAGTGATGAAGATATGTGAAGTCGTTGAACACATTCCTCTTTCAAGTCTTGTCATCGGTAACCGAGGCCTTGGTGGTCTTAAGAGGTTAAAGACTCCTCCTCTTTTTCCTCATCTTTTTCAAGATATCAAACTTGTTTTTTAAGTGAAAAATAATTTACACATATTGATTAGTTATGAACAATCTTTACTTTTTAGGATGATAATGGGAAGTGTTAGCAACCATGTTGTTAACAGTGGCATGCCCTGTAACCGTCTTGAAAGCTCACCCCTAAGCTTTTGTCTTGACCTTCACGTCATTTGCTTGGAGAACAAGAAAACTGGTTTTTATTGCTTTCCTGTGTTTGAATTTGTAGTAGTAACTCTTGTGTGACCAGTATGTTGCTTATTTCTTTAAAAGTAATCTTTTTTTTTTCAGTTTTGGACCAACTAGTTTGTTCTTTTTAATCACGTCAACAGTTTTATCGTTTTACTAACCTAATTTGATCATGTCAATGGTTTTTCTACCTACTTTAATCAATGGGGAAACATAACCTCAAGCCTAAACTCATAAACAGATTAAGCTAGTTAAAGTTTTTTTTCATAAACAGAGAAAAGCAAGTTAAAGTCTGGGGAACATAGACAATACAAACTCAGAAACACGACACATAAACTAAAGTGATATCATATTGTGTCTCCGTAGATGTAAGAAAGCAGCAAGACACTTAAACATCTGTTTATCACTCGATCATGGTGATCTCCTCTCTGGCCTTCTTGGCGGTGAGGACGAACTCGGTAGGTGTCACGAGACTGAAAGTACCTCTGTCTCCGACCGATAAAGGGAACTCACGTGCCAATCTACTCCATCCACTTGAGAAGATTGTACGAGTCTGCCTCACCAAGCAAAGCGCCTCCCATGAACCATTCCCTTCCGAGTGATGTATCATGTACACCTTAGACTCATCCGGGATGTATGCCTCCTCAAACATCTTTGGGATTGCCTGATTAACAAATATTAAAGATCCACATATATTTCAACCAATACAGAGACGTTATAATAAATAATATTGAGTTTGTTTGAGTCTTTGGTAGTTGATCTTACCAGGAACTTGAGGTATGAGTTCGTTATGGTAATTTTGAACTCTGGAACACCGTTCTTGACTTTCTTTCTCTTAATCTTCTTCTTCATCTTGGATGGTTTTTCCTTCTCAGCTTTCTTCTTTTTGAGCGCAGATCCTCTTGAAGATTCACCAATCTCCACAGAAGTCAACACTTTCTTGCTCTTGCTCTTGCTCTTCTTGGATGGTTTGGATTCAGCAGCCTTCTTCTTTTCCACTTCGAGCTCAACTCCTCCTCCCATGGACTCATCTTCCTTCTTCACATCTTTGTAGTAACTCTCACCTTCTTCTTTCTTGATCCCACCTGTTTCCATCATCATTGTAGAAAGTTGGTTTCCACTTCATAATCCCATCTATTTCATTAAATAGTTAAACTCAAAGCTTACTAAATGGAGTCATTGTCTGTGGTTTGCGAGGTGTGAGAATCTCCTTGCCATTTTTCCCATAGATGTTGACGTTGAAGCACATTAGTCCCTTGTGAGTGAAGGTCACAAACTCGTTTTCTCCAAAAGCATTGTCGCTTACAAACTGGTTCCATCCAGACTTCTCCATGTAGTAGAACCTAGGGTTCTTGGAGATGTCTACTTCCCACGAGCTTCCCCACTGCGCTCTTATCACCATCTTGTAGTGGAAGTCTTTCTTAGAGACATTCTTCATGAAGTTGTAAGGCATCGCTCTCTGATTTTTGAACATGCATTAAAAAAGAATGCAAAAAACAGTTAACTTTCTTGTCAAGTTACATCAAAGACTTGAAACACTTACTTAGTTCCTTAGCGAAACAGAGCAACCTAAAGACTAAGAGATTCCAACAGTTTCAAAGACACCACCCAAAAGATTGAATCTTTAACTTGAAACAAACTCAACACAAAGAGAAAGACTGCCTTTTGAAACAGGCAATGAAGCGAATGTAAAAACTGTTAACTTTCTTTTCAAGTTTACATTAAAAGACATGAAGGTTAAAGTTTCAACCTTTCATTTCTAATCATCAAGTCGATCTTATCACAGAACAGAACAAGAATTCAAGAAAAGATCCATAAATAGTAACCTAAACGAGACAAAGCAACCAAAACACATAGGCATATCTATAAATATGAGTTATATTAGGTTAAAAACTCGTAAGGGGCATTATTGTATTATTGAGAGATTTTGGGCTTCAAGTCGGCTGAGATAACCATCATTCTTCTACACGCTCGATATCGATCAATAGTACTAGTCGTATATCGATCGATGGAGTATCTCGTCATCGACTTCTATGGATGCATCGTCGATCGATTACACAGGATGTGTATCGATCTATATGTATCTTTGGATATCGACCTTCTTGTCTGATCTTTATAGTCATCTCGGGAAAACTCTCCTTTAAGCTCCATAATGGCACCTAAAACGTCAATTTACTCCAAAATGCCCATCAACCTGAAAACATACCTAATAGACTCCAAAACATATATATATATATATATATATATATATATTAAAATCATAAATATCATAGGTAAAAGTAGGTCAAAATCATAGAATATCAATAGAGAACCCCATTATCATCGCCATCAATCTATCAACCCTGAGGACGATATCAAGAGGGAACGAATATCCAGGGAAGAAGAAGATGCAGTGAATTTCTGCTACTTCCCAGCAGTCCTCTAATTGCGCTTCTCATAATCTCAGGTGAAATCGCTGGGAAACGATCAGCTATTTGACTTGTCTTGCATTCTCTTAGATACAAAACCACACAAAGAGAAACAACTTGTATCATCCACTGAGGAACCAAAACATGTCTTGTCTCTCATCAAAACTAAATCATATGCTCCTACTACACAGACATATCCATAAAAATATAACTTTTTATCATCCACTAATGAATCAAAACTCAAGTTTTTACTCCTAATATAAAAAAACCATATAAACATATCTATAAAAAGAACAACTTTATCAACTGATGAATCAAAACATCAATAACATCACAAAGTCCTCTAATTGAATGGTTAAACTTAAACTATTTTGACTTGCATTGATTGCATACTCCTGTATATTAAAACAAGTAAAGGTAGCAACTTTACTCATCCATCTGATGAATTAAAAGCATGTCTTCTCTCACATCTATGTTAATTGTGTTACTCTACTAGGGGAAACATAGATAAATCTCGCATAAATCATAAATGTGTTATATAAATGTACAAATTTAGTTCATGTCATTTTTATCGTTCTTATATTATCTACACTTGATTAAAAATATTGTTTAGATTTATCAGGATAACTTGTTTACATATTAGCAAAAATGGTAAGTCGCAAACTCGTGAGCATTTAAGAGTTCAAAAACCATAAATTTTAGATATAGAATAATAAAAGGACTGTGGTAAGCTTTTTGAGGAATCACTCCGTGGGTAAGAAGACCATCATCTTCTTCCCATTTTGCGAGTCTGTTTCCTGCCATGCAGCCATGCTGAGACAGTTGAATTTCACTTGCCTGGAAATCCACGTCAAATAGAGGCTTGAGCCAAACCTTCTCAACTTTTCTCTCTTCAAGACAGAAGAAACATGCATTTTTCTCTGCAGCGAGGTCATGGTTCTTGGCAGTTTCATGGGAGCGGTAAGTCGTTTTGTTCCTTTGGTCCATAAATAAATGTTTTGAGATGCAGTAACTAACATGTACTCTTTTTATTGAATCTCAGAATTGGATCTTGAAGTTCAATAAGCCTGACAATGTTGGTACTTACATCAAGAACGTGTTTCACCCTGCTCGCAAAGCAGGAGCACGTATGTGTCTTGTGTTGACTGATGAAGAAGAAACAGATACCGAGATCCTTCTCGTCTTGCAGAAGAGAGGCATGTCGTTAAGAAAGTTTGAGTTGGAGGCGGAGATAAACCTTCGAGCCGAAGTGGCAAGTTGTGGGAAGAGAAGGGCAGAGCGGAAGTTACTAAGGGAGCTGAAGAGAGCGGAGCTGGAGAAAAAATATCTGTCTATTGCGCAAAAGAATTATTTGGCACAGGTATGTAAGATGTGTTCTAGTTTTTTCAAGTTGGAAGTTCCATAACATTGTTTTGTCTTTCTACTGTGACTGCAGGAGGAGGAATATGGAGATGAAGATGAAGATGAAGATGAAGATGAAGATGAGTATGAAGACCTTGTGGCTAATTGGTAGTACTGTGTTGCAGTCACCTCTATTTTCAACCCCAATCATCTGTCCATCTTTCTTTGATAGTTTTCAACTCGTCCCAAAAGACTATTGTTGACAATTTGCAACACTTATGTTTTTCTGAATTTAAACATCTAAAACATCGGATCAAATAAATACTTTTCTTAATTGTCTCTAAGAAGTTCAAAAATAGCCCTCGTGAAATCAACATCACGCCATCGTCTTCTTCTTTTAGTGTTTTCACCATCTTCCACCTCCAACTTACATATTATATTCTCCGACAAAGAGAAAAGCACAAGAAACTCAGAACAGAGTGTTTAAAAAGAACATATCCTCTGTCTGCTTCAAAGCGATGGGTTCTTCTTCTTGCTCTATGTAAGTTGGAGGTGGAAGAAGAAGAAGAAGAAGAAGAAGAAGAAGAAGAAGAAGAAGAAGAAGAAGAAGAAGAAGAAGAAGAAGAAGAAGAAGGTCAAGGCTTTGTCCGAGAGGTTTGATGCTCAGATCAAAGCCTTCAAGTGTAGATTCAAAGCCAAGAAAGCTTCTTCTTTTAAAGTTGACTTGATTATCTCTTCCCTTAAGTAACCTGCGTAGTAACTGATCATCAAGAAAAGCCTAGACTAGGTCAAAAGTAGAGAGAGTGTCTCTTGCAAAGTTTACGTACGGATCTGATTATACCTGATTAAAGTTTTCTTCTTTTTTAACTGTAAATAAATTTCTATTTTTTTTAAATCCAGAAAGAGTATAAGTTTCGTAACCTCTTGTTCTATGCAGTTTGGTTCTATGTCCTGTCTATGTGTGTGGTTCGATCAAGTAGAGACTTGTTTCTTACTTGTGCTGTAAGTTTTTGAGAATGGTTCGAAAGAAATTTGAAATTTTTGAGAATTTGAGTCTCTCTTTGCTAATGTGATATGTTTTTCTCGTTGATTGTAACATCAGACCCTTCTATGTCTAAACACGAATTAATTTCAATTAATTTGCTTCTGTTTTTCGTTAATTGTCTCTCGTGCTCTATATAACAACCAAAACAAAATACCATACTATAACAAAGACTATTATTCATGTTGAAGGAGCTGAGGAAGCTGCGTTTTCAAACACCACTATGGAAGTTACAGCGGTGTAAAGACCAATGCTCGCAAGTAAAGTGCATGTCTTTTCTTTTGATAGTCTTAGTCCAAAGGAGAATACACACTTGACTTCATACTACTTGTCCTGTAAACTCGGAGTCATAGTCCAAATACACACTTCACTCTCACTAGCATCTTGACACTACTTGTCCTGCAAGATCAGAGTCAGTCCAAATATACATTTGACTCTCACTAGCTATATTTTTTTTCACTAACTAAAACTATCCTTCCTCCCTTTTATTCCTTGTTCCCATTGTCTTTTTTTTTTCACTTCCACTAAAACAACAATTGCATTCTTCTTCAAGCATATGCTAGCATCGTAAGGCAAAGCATCAAAAGATAAAAGTCAAGAGGAGAGGGAAGCTACTGCAGACATAATGGGATTGTGGAAGGTAGGGAAGCATCACTAGACTAAGACTGTAAAACATAATAATGGTCACATAATGGAAGGAAAACTCATGTGTTATTAAGATTCTAAACTGAGTGTTCTTTCAGACCTTGTAAGTTTTCTGGACATAAATTTTGTCATCTTGATGTAAAAATGTAAACTAGATTCAACTTTCAGTTACAACATATACATTGTTTTGTAGATATTATTCTTTTGTTATTATTACTTAACTATATCATGTGGTTTCTTGTTTTAGTAATTAAAAACAGAGCAAGAATGTGTCATACAAAAGGCTAAAGTGAACCGAAATGAACCAAACCGAACCAAAAATAAATGTCCAGGTGTTAACCGAAGCTTCAAACTCTGGTTCGTTCCGGTTTGATTATTATCAGTGATTAGGAGTCTCTACTAAAGCTGTATGGTGTAGCTTCGGCTTCGTTTCTGCTCCACTTGTCTCTCCCAGAACTTCGCGATTTGTCATCCATGCCAAATGTAAAAGCAATCCTCAGTTGGATTCAAGTCTTCTTGAATTTGATAATCGGTTTTTGGATTTGTTCTCTAATTGTTTGTGGGTTTGATGCTGCAGCTGAGCCATCGGAGAAATCAGTGGAGATAATGAAGAAGTTCTCGGAGCAGTACGCTCGTCGCTCAGGGGGGCTTACTTCTGTGTTGACAAAGGTGTTACTTCAAAGTTTCCAACTTTCCCTGGTGGAGTTGCTCTGAGTAGTGAAATATTTAACTCTTTCTTTGTTCAAAGATTCTGTAAGCTATTTGGAGAAATATTTAGCGGGTTATCTTGATTCATACAGTAGCTATTTGAAATATCTGGTGGAATTCTAATGAATAGGCGGTTGATTATGATCTCTAATTGGAGAAGAAATTGAGTTATTTCATGTGAAGGATCTTGACATAACAAGTTAAAGTATGAACTTCACTTTAGGTGCTTGACATAACAAGTTACAATTATAAAGGATAGGCCAATCAAATATCTCTCTTCTTCTCTTTATTCGTTTGCCTCCCTTTTGAGTTATCAAAATATACACGGTGTCACTGTCAACAAAAGAGAAACACAAGCCTGGCAGACTCTATAACTACATGTTACGTTTACTTTTTCCGGCGAGTCAAACTCAAACAACCTTCTCTTCTCTACTAGTCCCACCGGAAATAGAAAAAACTTTCTATCCTCCGAGGCTCCGACTCACATATACAGTACACATCACACATACAACAACATGATATAAACTCTCCTGCAAACTTATGTAAGTGTGACTACTATGTCATCATAACCATCATGTCGCCGCTTGTGGTTGACAAAGGAGGAACGGGGAGTTCAAGAATGATGAGGAAATAGGAGCGTTCTGACTCTCTTATGTATTGAACCTCAACGTTCATTAGCTTTAGAATTTTTCTACACACGCTTAGACCTAACCTTCAGGGCCCGTACACCTGCTGCTATGAAACATGTCTCGGACCAACTCTAGAGTAATTCTTGATTCCCTTCTTGGATGGATATAGTAGTTGCAAGAACAGTCCATAGTATTCATGCAGAGCTTTCTCTTAAGACGAGTGTTAATTTGGTTTCTGTTTAAATGAAGATCATCTTTGTTGTGAAACATGATGCAGACTACAGAAGTGATGAAGATATGTGAAGCCGTTGAACACATTCCTCTTTCAAGTCTTGTCATCGGTAACCGAGGCCTTGGTGGTCTTAAGAGGTTAAAGACTCCTCCTCTTTTTCCTCATCTTTTTCAAGATATCAAACTTGTTTTTTAAGTGAAAAATAATTTACACATATTGATTAGTTATGAACAATCTTTACTTTTTAGGATGATAATGGGAAGTGTTAGCAACCATGTTGTTAACAGTGGCATGCCCTGTAACCGTCTTGAAAGCTCACCCCTAAGCTTTTGTCTTGACCTTCACGTCATTTGCTTAGAGAACAAGAAAACTGGTTTTTATTGCTTTCCTGTGTTTGAATTTGTAGTAGTAACTCTTGTGTGACCAGTATGTTGCTTATTTCTTTTATGCTTAACCTTCTTTAAAAGTAAACTCTTTTTTTTCAGTTTTGGACCAACTAGTTTGTTCTTTTTAATCATGTCAACAGTTTTATCGTTTTACTAACCTAATTTGATCATGTCAATGATTTTTCTACCTACTTTAATCAATGGGGAAACATAACCTCAAGCCTAAACTCATAAACAGATTAAGCTAGCTAAAGTTTTTTCATAAACAGAGAAAAGCAAGTTAAAGTCTGGGGAACATAGACAATACAAACTCAGAAACACGACACATAAACTAAAGTGATATCATATTGTGTCTCCATAGATGTAAGAAAGCAGCAAGACACTTAAACATTGTTTATCACTCGATCATGGTGATCTCCTCTCTGGCCTTCTTGGCGGTGAGGACAAACTCGGTAGGTGTCACGAGACTGAAAGTACATCTGTCTCCGACCGATAAAGGGAACTCACGTGCCAATCTACTCCATCCACTTGAGAAGATTGTACGAGTCTGCCTCACCAAGCAAAGCGCCTCCCATGAACCATTCCCTTCCGAGTGATGTATCATGTACACCTTAGACTCATCCGGGATGTATGCCTCCTCAAACATCTTTGGGATTGCCTGATTAACAAATATCAAAGATTCACATATATTTCAACCAATACAGAGACGTTATAATAAATAGTATTGAGTTTGTTTGAGTCTTTGGTAGTTGATCTTACCAGGAACTTGAGGTATGAGTTCGTTATGGTGATTTTGAACTCTGGACCAACGTTCTTGACTTTCTTTCTCTTCATCTTCTTTTTCATCTTGGATGGTTTTTCCTTCTCAACTTTCTTCTTTTTGAGCGCAGATCCTCTTGAAGATTCACCTATCTCCACAGAAGTCACCACTTTCTTGCTCTTCTTCTTGGATGGTTTGGATTCAGCAGCCTTCTTCTTTTCCACTTTGAGCTCAACTCCTCCTACCATGGACTCATCTTCCTTCTTCACATCTTTGTAGCCACTCTCACCTTCTTCTTTCTTGATTCCACCTGTTTGCATCATCATTGTAGCAAGTTGGTTTCTACACATAATCTCATCTATTTCATAAAATGGTCAAACTCAAAGCTTACCAAATGGAGTCGTTGTCTGTGGCTTGCGAGGTGTGAGAATCTCCTTGCCATTTTTCCCATAGATGTTGACGTTGAAGCACATTAGTCCCTTGTGAGTGAAGGTCACAAACTCGTTTTCTCCCAAAGCATTGTCGCTTACAAACTGGTTCCATCCAGACTTCTCCATGTAGTAGAACCTAGGGTTCTTGGAGATGTCTACTTCCCACGAGCTTCCCCACTGCGCTCTTATCACCATCTTGTAGTGGAAGTCTTTCTTAGAGACATTCTTCATGAAGTTGTAAGGCATCGCTCTCTGATTTTTTGAACATGCATTAAAAAATAATGCAAGTTACATCAAGTTACATCAAAGACTTGAAACACTTACTTAGTTCCTTAGCGAGACAGAGCAACCTAAAGACTAAGAGATTCCAACAGTTTCAAAGACACCACCCAAAAGATTGAATATTTAACTTGAAACAAACTATCAACACAAAGAGAAAGACTCTGCTTTTTGAAACAGGCAATGAAGCCAATGTAAAAACTGTTAACTTTCTTTTCAAGTTTACATTAAAAGACTTGAAGGTTAAAGTTTCAACCTTTCAACTCTAATCATCAAGTTGATCTTATCACAAAACAGAACAAGAATTCGAGAAAAGATCCATAAATAGTAACCTAAACGAGACAAAGCCACCTAAAGGCTATAAAGATTCAACAGTTTGAAAGACCGAGAAAATTGAAGAATCTTTTACTTTGAAACCCACTAAACACACAAGAAAGACTCTGCTTTTGAAACAGAGTAATCAAGAAACTCAAAAAGTTAAGGACAAGGAAGAGCTTGAGAACAGATTTACCATGAATTCAGAGGATAAATCTGCACTCTGGAATATCTTGAAGAAGCTCAAGTGCTTTCTCTCTTCCTTAACCTGAGCAAAACCACGCGGCCACCCCATCTCTCTAATCTCTGCGTCTTTCATTCAACACTACTTCTTCTATCTAAACTTAAAACCTCTTCACTTTAACCTCTCTCTCTCTAACCGATTCTGTGGATATCTCTAGTATTGTGAGAAAAGTAAGTCTGATTATTCCATTTCAAAGTGTTTTACCTTTTTCATTATAATTATGAAAAGCATCCATCTGTAGTCAACATAAAAGACACAAAGAGATCTGTGAAAACCTGACTGCACAGACACGCAAAATCAAATGCCAATTTGAGTACCTGATAATCCCTGATGTGGCAAAAGGACACACTTCAAACTTACCTTTTTCCGTTTTGTTTTAACAACACTCCCTAACAATTAAAACTATATATTACTATTTAATATTTGTTTATGATCAAGCTACTATTTTTTATTAGTAAATTTGATCTTACATTCAGTCAAAGTAGGAAACTACTTTTTCTCTAGAAACTGAAAAGTAGAAAACTAAGGTACAAAGATGAGATCACCTTCTGGATCACACACCAAAGTAATGTGTTTTTACAATACATAAAGAAAACAAACATATATAATACCAGTAACACCACACCACACATACATGCATTATATGACAACGCTTCTTACAATGTTAAACAATTTCTGTAAAAAACCGTTGAATGTTTTCACGTCAAACTCATAAAAGTGTATTTTCAACTAAAACCGAAAGATCATATTTTCTGTCTGAAAATTTGATTTCTTTTAATATTGGAAAAATCCTCAGTTAACGAAACTTTAGATCATTAAGAGTTTTATTAGAGATGTCTATTATCCATTTTAGTCTTTGCTAGTTGGACCATGGACCAATTGGTCTTTAGTCCAATTGTACTACATTTTAACTGGACGCCTCCATATAACCCGACAAGTGTGTTGGTTTCTGATTAAATGAAAGATCAACTGCTTTGAAACACGAGCCAGATTGCAAGTAGTGATGAAGTCACCGAGGCCTTGGTGGCCTTAAGAGGTAAAAGTTTTCTCCTCTTTCTCCACATGTTTTCCAACATCTCAAAACTTGGTTTGAAGTTGAAATAGGTTACACATATTGATAAGTATGGAACAATCTTTTATTTTGCAGGATGATAAAGGGAAATGTTAGCAACCGTGTTATGAACAATGTGGCATGCCCTGTGACCAGGTGAAGAGGCTCACACCTGAACGTTGCCTTTACCTACACGTCATTTGCTTGGAGAACATGAAAACCGGTTTATATTCTAAAATTTTGTGCTTTCTTGTGTCTGAATTTGTATTTTTGAAGTCTTATCACTTGAATGTTGCATTGCATCTTTATACTTCACCACCTAATAAGACTAGACTCTATCTAACCATTGAACCCAACTGATTTGCTGCTTTGATCATTGATCCTAACCTCATAAACATATCAAGCAAGTTAAAGTCTCAATACTAAACTTCATAAACAAACAACACCAAGTTTAAAGTCTAGGGAAAATAAACAGTACAAACATAGAAACACAACACATAATCTAAAGTGATAGCATACTGTCTCACATAGATATATAAGAAAAGCAAGACACTAACACATTCGTTTTCATCAATCGCTGATCTCAACGATCTCCTCTTTGGCCTTCTCGGAAGCGAGGATGAACTCGGTAGGTTTGACGAGACGTAAAGTACACCTATCACCTATCGATAACGGGTACTCTCGTGCCAATTTACTCCATCCACCTGACAAGATCGTTTGAGCCTTCCTCACCAAGCAAAGCACCTTCCATGAACGCTCTTCTTCCGAGTGATGTATCTTGTACACCTTCGTCCCACTCTTGATGTACTTCTTATGAAAAGTCCTTGGGATTGCCTGGTAACAAAACAACAGCAACAAAAGAGATTCACATGATCAACCATTATAGAGACTATGTAAGTATGAATGTTGAGTCTTTTGGTATATTAATCTTACCAATATCCTGAGGTATGATTTCCGGATGGTGATCTTGAATCTTGGAACACGATGATGCTTCACTTTCTCCTTCTTCTTGTCCTTCTTTCTAAGCGCAGCTCCTCTCGATGATTCACCTATCTCCACAGTGTTCTTCTTCTTTTCCACTTGGATCTCAACTTCTCCCATGGACTCATCTTCTTTCTTCACATTCTCACCTTCTTCTCTCTTGATCCCACCTGTTTTGCATTATCAAAGTACAGAATTAGATCTTCTTCATAATCTCATCTGTTTCAAAAGAAAAAAAAGTAACGAAGAAAGCTTACTAAATGGAGTCGTTGTGTGGGGTTTGCGAGGTGTGAGAATCTCGTTGCCGTTCTTCCCATAGATGTTGACATCGAAGCACATGAGTCCCTTGTGAGTGAAGGTCGCAAACTCGTTTGCTCCCAAAGCATTGTCCCTCACGAACTGGTTCCATCCGGACTTCTCCATGTAGAAGAACCTAGGGTTCTTGGAGATGTCTACTTCCCACGAGCTTCCCCACTTCGCTGTTATCACCATCTTGCAAGAGAAGTCTTCCTTAGAGACATTCTTCATGAAGTCGTAAGGAAACGCTCTCTGGTTTTCAACATGCAAATGAAAAAGAATGTGAAAAAACAGTTAACGTTCTTGTCAAATTACATCAAAGAAGGCTAAAAGTTTCAACCTTTCACCTAAAGGTGTTCTTATCACAAAACAGAACAAGAAATCGAGAAAAGCAGAGAGCATTAAGATACAGACAAAGAAGCAACCATTTTGTGTTCTTGAAAGTCCAGAGTGAACAAACTAAGAGGATACTTCCTTAATGAGAGACAGAGCAACGTAAAGACTAAGAGATCTAACAGTATCAAAGACAGACAGCACCCAAAAGATTGGATCTTTAACTGTGAAACTCACTAGACACACTAAAGAAAGACTCTGCTTTTGAAACAGAGTTATCAAGAAAGTCAGAAAGTTAAATTACAAGTAAGAGGTTTTAGAACAAGAGTTACCATGGATTCAGAGGATAAATCTGCACTCTGGAATATCTTGAAGAAGCTCAACGTGTATCTTTCTTCCTTAACCTGACCAAACCCACGGTTCCACACCATCTCTCTCTAAACTCAAAAGCTCTTCACTTTCTCTCTCTCTCTCCGTTTCTATGGCTTCTCTCTGGTAATGTAAGTGAGAAAAGTATGTCTCCTTTTCAAAGTATTTTTTACCTTTTTTTATTATTTTCGAAACAAAGGTCCTAGTCAAAGTGATTACTTCCGTTGAATTTGTTGTCTTTCTATGGTAAACATAAAAGATACAAGAGCTTTTAAAAAACTGACTTCACAGACACGTAAACGCAGAATGCTAGTTTTAGTACCTGAAAATCCCTGATGTGTCAAAAGGACACTTCAGACTTTCCGTTTTTACGTTTTGTTTTAACTACAATCCTTTTTTTTTTCAAAACTACAATCCTTTTTCTTATAAACTTTTTCACTACAATCCCTAACAATTAAATATTATTGTTAACTTTTCATTATTAACTCTGAACATGATTATATATTCAGTAACTTTTAACAATTCTATATTCTGGGCAGTCAAAGTAGGAAACTACTTTTTTCTGTAGAAACTGAAAAGTAAAACCAATTGTACAAAGATGAGATCACACCAAAGTAACGTGTTTATGTAATGCATAGACACCGTACGACACATACATGCATTCTCTTGTGAATGAATATACATAGACTTAAAAAGTTCTGGAACTCAATAAAGTAAACACTTTGGAGATAATGTACAGACTACAGTGTTAATATCAAAATGAAAAAATAGTTATAAACATACTGTATAATCGGATTTCAACTTCAAGTAAGAAAGTCAATATTCAAATCCAAAATACAACATTATTTGTTAACTTGGTCACAGACTATAATCAAATCAATAAACTAAGTTGCCATATATAATAATTTACCCTTTTTTATGCACTTTAATCATCATTTTTATATACCAAACGACCAACAAACACCATTAGTACATTGAATTTTCGCACATTCGTTGATCAATTTTCTGAATCTGTTAAGATACTGTATGAAAAAAAAACAAAAACAGTTTCCACGTCATCACTCTTTCAGGTTCAGTAAATTGCCACGTCACCAACGTGCTTCTGTCGCGTCTTAAATGCCGTTGGTATAGTTGGATCTAAGAACATCATTATCGGCATATCTTAGGTTTGTCCTTAGTAATATTAGGATTAAAAGAAAAGAAAAATTGACTATTATTCACACAAACGTTTGTTAATTAACAAACGTCCTTTGGCGTATCTTAAGTAGAAGAAGAAGAAAGGTGAACGATATTCTTCATCGTCTTCACCTGCCACAAATGAACATTCCGCGTTGATAGTGTTTTGGAAAGAGAGGTGTTTGTTCTGAATCAAAATCAAAGGTGAGAGGTTTGTTCTGAATCAAAATCGAAAGCCATATGTTCTTATGAAGACCGAAAACGATTTTCTTTAGGGTTCTTCAGATTGGGGATAAATCAATAGATCCTCTGTTTTTTTATTTCTGAAAGTTTTGATTTTTATTTTGGTTCCCAGAAGGCAATGGATTAAGCAGAGTTCTAATCAATTACATGTTGTTGATCTTGATGAAGTAATCAGGCGTGAAGGTACTTGCTATTATTGATTTTCTTCTCATCCATGAAATTAGAGATAAAGGTTGAGGTATTATACTCTGTTTTTGTTTGCAGAGGAAAAAATTGGAGAGAAAACAAAGAGAAAGAATAAAGAGATAAAAACAAAAGCAAAAGAGGAGAAGAAAGCAGAGAAGGATGAGAATATGTTGCCAGAGAAGAAAAACTCAACTTTTGTTGTGCTTCCTTGCATTGATAAGCTTCGTGATGAGTGGTCTTGTGCAATATGAATCTAAACCTTGAGACTCTTTTGTTCTTTGGTTAAGGTTCTTAAACTTGGAATCTT
>OVBX01000402.1:0-43287 GCA_900406325.1 Erucastrum elatum
AATTTCATATTCATACAATTTGTGATCAATTGTCCCTTGTTTGAACAAAAAAACAAATAAAACATTGATCACAATTTTTTTAGTATGAGACATTTACCATTTTTCGTAATTTATAGACGTTTTAAAAAATTCAAAATATAACATATATGAAAAANCAAAATATAACATATATGAAAAATCTATTTTTTAACATATGCTTAATGTGATTTTTAAATTTTTAATAATATAAAATTCAACAAAAAAGGTAGAGGATAATTTTTTTTTTATCAAATATCTATGATTTAGAATCATTAATTATCATATATACGTTAATCATATTAGGTAATTTCGTAATTTTTATTTAAGGAAAGAAACTTACGTACCTTTATTGAGGGAAAGAATTTAAGACTATATGGTTAGAAGTTATTGTGAAGGCTAATTAGATGACATGTGGCTTTTAAAGATGCTATGTCATTTTTTTTTAAAAATCACTTGGCAAATATAGTCTAGGGGATTGACCGACTGCTCTATAAAAGGGGCTATAAGGTCTACATTCACTATCTCACTCTCATTCTATAAGTAAACTAAAGAAGTATTTGGTCATTTGAAAAAATGGCACAGGCAATGTTGAAGCCTTCTTTACAAGGAGAGGTTGAGGCAGATGTTGAGATCAAAGCTCCGGCCACGAAATTCTATCACATGTTTGCAGTGAGACCACAAGATGTGTCTAAAGCCTCTCCTGGAAATGTCCAGAGATGTAGTGTGCAAGATGGAGAGATGGGACGAGTTGGCACTCACGTCACCTGGAACTATTTTCATGGTAATCAAAACATTTTTACATCTATAGTTTGCTAGACACAAGAGGTATGGTTGGTAAACATTGTCTTTTGGGTGTAGATGGGAAGCCAAAGTTTGCTAGGGAGACGATCGAGGAAGTGGACCCGAAGAAGAATATGATAAGGTTCAGAGTGATAGAGGGAGATCTGATGGAAGAGTTCAAGAGCTTCATATTCACGATTCAGGTGACCCCTAAGCAAGGAGGACCTGGAGGTGTGGTAAAATGGAACATGTCATACGAGAGGATTGACGAAAACGTGGCTCACCCAGAGTCTCTCCTCAACGTGTGTGTCAAAATGGCCAAAGACATCGACGAAATGCTTTTGTCTAAGGAATAGATACTCGTCAATTATAGGTTCATGTATCTATATTTATGTCTTTGGGTGTTTTCTATTTTATGTATTTGAGTGTTTTAAATCAATAAGGTGCTCTCTCTAGATCTAAAGAGATGTGAGTGATATAAAAGTGTGTAATCATAATATATGTCTTTTATGTTTTTGGGTGTTTAATCTCTCTCTCTCTCTCTCTCTCTCTCTCTCTCTCTCTCTCTCTCTCTCTCTCTCTCTCTCTCTCTCTCTCTCTCTCTCTCTCTCTCTCTCTCTCTCTCTCTCTCTCTCTCTCTCTCTCTCTCTCTCTCTCTCTCTCTCTCTCTCTCTCTCTCTCTCTCTCTCTCTCTCTCTCTCTCTCTCTCTCTCTCTCTCTCTCTCTCTCTCTCTCTCTCTCTCTCTCTCTCTCTCTCTCTCTCTCTCTCTCTCTCTCTCTCTCTCTCTCTCTCTCTCTCTCTCTCTCTCTCTCTCTCTCTCTCTCTCTCTCTCTCTCTCTCTCTCTCTCTCTCTCTCTCTCTCTCTCTCTCTCTCTCTCTCTCTCTCTCTCTCTCTCTCTCTCTCTCTCTCTCTCTCTCTCTCTCTCTCTCTCTCTCTCTCTCTCCAAGTAGAGCTTGAAGCAGATCTTGAGATCAAAGCTCCAGCCACAAAATTCTGTTACATAGTCGCATAAACACCACTAGATGTGTCTAAAGCCACTCCTGAAAACATCCATGGATTTACTGCCAATTCTGTTATTGGCAGAGTTGGCACTCTCATCACCTGGAACTATGTTCATGGTACAGGTGATTGAAGATTGAGATCAATTATTATATCCTTTCGTCACTGATAAAATAGTTGACAAAAGAAAGAAGGGTAACCATTTCCAGCATACAAAACGTAATATGAACATAACAATGCAATGCCGGCCAGACAATTAACACACTTTCGTACTTGAAATCTAAAGAGAAAGGAAATTATCAAAACACCCAAAACATAAAATACTGATATGTAACTTTATAGATATTTATGAGAACACACTTTCATATCTCTTTAGGTTTAGAGATGGCACATTATTGATACACACCACCCAAATACATAATAATAGATACAAATACGATCACATTTTCTAGCGTCCAGTAAATTATAGATGTATACCAGTTTTGCTTGAGAAGACCATAGTTCCAAGTGATGAGAGTGCCAACTCTTCCCATCTCCCCCCTCTGCACACTACATCCCTGGACGCGTTGAGGAGAGGCTTTAGAAACATCTTGTGGTCTCACTGCATGCGAACAAGTGAAAGAATTCCGTGGCCGCCTGGCCGGACATCTGCCTCAACCTCTCCTTGTAAAGAAGACTTCATTATATTGTCTGTGCCATTTTTCCAAATGATAAAATACTTATGTACTTTACTTTTAGAATGAGAGTGGGTTAGTGAGTGAGTACCTCTAAAGCTCATAGCCCCTTTTATAGAGCAATCGTAGATAAGATGGTAGATTGAGTGACTTAGTTAAGTTTCTTTTCTGGTCACATTTTTATTCTTTACATTTTAATAGTTGCACATACTATGCATCATCATTTACGTTATTTCAATAAAGCCGAATTATCTGTCTTTTATGACTTTCCCTGCATTTCTTGATGCATGCTTTCATTTCAGTTCGCTTCTAGTAAACATTGGGTTATTGTTTGTTACTATATTCTAATCTTTACATACCACTTAGTTCTTTTTATGCTGTTAAACTTTCAACACCTTAGAACATCTTTGGAAATGAAATAGACCACAAAATATTGATTGAAGATGTGTTAGAACTTTTTCAAGAGTCATTGTCAAATCAAGAGACTTGCGGAATGTTGGAAAATATATAGTCCCTACTATATATATATACTAGATATGAACCCGTTGCGTTGCAACGGTTTTTGTTTGATATTTTAATTTAATAAAAATATAAAATAATAAATTATTTTTTATAGTTTAATATTTTTTTACATATGTTTTGTGAGATTTATTTTATAATTAAAATCCTTTTTAACATGTAAGTTTAAGTTAAAATTATTTGTGCATATCATGATTTTTGTGAATAATTTATTGACACATGTCACAATTATATTAATTAGCAAATTTAAAAAAATCAAACTTAGTATAATCTTTTATAATTATATTTTTCATATTTTTGATCGAAAAGGAAAATTTGTATTAAATACATTATTTTCAAATCTTTTTTGTTTAGGATTTTGAAAAAAGAAATTTTCTTTAAAAAATATTATTAAATAATTTTTTACATCTTTTTCAACATTCTTTTTTATTTTCTTAGTATATATATTTTAATCATTATTCATATTTAGACACATGTAACAATATTAGAAGGAAAATTGCTATCGAATCATCTTTTGCAATTATATTTTATTATTTAATAATTTTTACAATTTGTTTTTAAAAAAAATTTTGTTTTTATTATCGATGTATATATATTTTAATCATTATACATATTTAAACATATTTTAAAATTAATTCCTATAAGATCATTATGCTTATTTAAATTTCTTACTTTACACTTTCTAGTAAGACGAACTACGGTACAATAGTAGATATGTTTTTTTATCTAACTGATCTATTGTTAAATAACTTGCTGAAGTCATTGTTTCTTGATAATTCCTGATAACAATATAAATTACAATTTCAGTAAGAAAATAATAGATAGGACAAACACATATAAGCAATCATAATAGCAATATTAAAACTGTCTAATACGCCTATTGTAATACACCAGTTATGATCATTATGTATAGCGATATTCTGGTGGCATTAACTTAAAATGTCTAATCATTATGCATTCTTATGTGTTGGGCGTTTTAATCATTACTGTGGCAAAAACGATTTGTATATATAATTTACGTAGGCATCAAAATAATAATGACAAAAGAAATCAAAATCAGTTCATAAGAAAAAAGAACATGCTGTCAAGAGGATATGGAACCTCACTTTATATTTTTTTTTGAATCAATAATTATATTTGGTGATTAAATATGAGAAGTGACCAAATATGAGAGAGCTTAGTTCTTTATATATGTGAATAATCATAATTTCTCTTGGGTTATGATTTTCTTAATTAAGATGTTTAAAAAGGAAATTAATATTAAACAGTTTTTTATATTTTTAGGTTGAATATTTTTAAAGGATAATTACAAATTTTTTAAAATAAGATTATCTTTTCTTTATTATGAGAGTAGGAAAATAGGAAAATCACTGTGCAATATTTTACAAATTTATTTTAGTATAGGATTTATTAAAAACGATAATTACCTTTTTAAAGATAAATCGTTTTAACACATGTCACAATCTTAAAGTTTTAATTGCCATGTGTCGCGATCGTGTTAATTAGTAACTTTGAAAACTAAGCTTTATATAATAAGATATGGTCCCTTAGGCAAGTGAAGAATCAAACCAACTTAAAGATTCTTTTACTCTATAATTGTGGGTATTGATTCAGTGATAGGTCTCCGAACTAAAGACTATCCAAAAGAGGTAAAAGTGGAGCCATCTACAAACTCTTCTCAATAATAATAGAAATTGATATCATGATTTTGCGGTTACGCATGTAGAGACTGCAACAAACACATTTCAATCTAAGTTAGCTTCTTGTATTCCCATTCCCATATCACAAAAATGCATATATCCATTTAGGGCACAAACCTAAAACCCCTGATATGTTGGAGACCCTAGACATTTAGTAAAAGTTTTCAAAAAAAAAATTCTTTTTACAAATTTGGAGGCCCTTTTCTATGCTAATTTTTCTGAAAATTTTGGAGGCTCTAGACCAATGTCTCACTTGGATGTGCTCAGGACCACCCCTGCTTAAGGGTTATCTCGAAACTCTTTTATTATCTCATTAACCCTCTCTAAAGACTAGAGCTAAAGCCAGGGTTAGGATGTGTAATTACCTCATTCGGGACCCGAACACAGGTAGTTGTTGAAACTAAACAACATTCGGCAATGCGCTTTTCGTTGTATGTAGCTAGTTAAACATGAATTGTTTTGAGATGTGTATTCATGTGATATATCATCGTGTAGGCTGTAGCTGACAAATATTTTCCTAAAAATGAATAATTCTCTATTTAAGCAAACGTGAACGTGCTGTTATACATATATGACGCCCCATTTTGTACCATAACGTACGTAAAATATATATGCTCAATGTCGATATCATCAAACCTACGTAAATTAGTTTTTAAGAAATAAGGGATAAAACCACTGTTTCAGTAGTCTATGTTCACAACCAGTGATATCTCTTGAACCCCAAAGTCCCATATATATTTCATGACCTATATCCAGTCTAAATCAGAATTATTACCCGTCTTTTAGATTTTCGTTTAAAATTTTATTCATTACTTCGAAAAAATTCTACATATTACATTAAGAATATTACTAAAATAATTTATATAGACTTACAGAGAAGTAAATGTAAGAGAATTTTTTGAAGTTGAAAATCATTTCTTTTGCTATTAATAATGTTACTTTTTAGTTCAATTTAAGAAAATATATGAAAAAGCTGAAAAATGTATATAAAAGGGTTCATTTTTTTTGTTTCGCCCAAAACTATTAAATTGTTTAAGAACCTTGGCTTTGGGTGATCAGGGATGTCTGTTTACTAATTTACTAGATGTTCTCATGCACCACGTGCAGTAATAAATATAAAATATTTTTCAACAGATATAATATAAATTATGTTTAAAACTAAATCTTTCTTAATATAATAAATTTTATTTTTCTTATCACTATTTTTCAAAATTTTGTTTAATTAAACATAAAAATTAATATAAAAATATTTTTGTTTATTTTAAATTATATTGAAGAATATGCATGTCTATATTGAAAATTCTAGTCTTAGATAGATTTTTCTATCTGTTTATTTTAATTAAATATATTAAATAAAATTGTAGAAAATTTTGTAGTTATCAAAAATAAAAATTAGACAATATTTATTAAATTTATAAATATATAAGAAATTAATGATTTTACGATTAAATTTTAATAATTTTCAAAAAAGTATAAATTTTTGAAAAATTTCGTAATAAAAGTGTATAATTTAAAAATATATAATTAAATGATATTTTCAAATTTTTAATGCCATATTTGAATATATTTATTTCAATGATGATTTATGAGTTATTACTATATTTTAAAAATATTTTCAAAAATATAAATCGACATTAAATGTAATATATGAGTTATTCTCATATTCTATAAAAAAATTTCAAAAATATTTATTAACATTAAATATAATTGTCCATGTCATATTTAATCATATGTCATGTCATCAATTTTAATAGACATGTCATCATTTTTTGTGNTTTCAAAAATATTTATTAACATTAAATACAATTGTTCATGTCATATTTAATCATATGTCATGTCATCAATTTTAATAGACATGTCATCATTTTTTGTGAAACTGATTGTATAGAAGACATGTGGCAAAATCACTTCGAAAATAATGTATAGGGGATATATTTGTTTGCATCTGACTACAGTCTACAGATGACATCAGTTGCAAGAATCATTACAAAACCGGATAATGTGAAGGCTGGATAATTGTTTTGAATTGTTGATAAATTTAAAGCGAATCGCAGGCCGTGAGTACTGAGTTGTAGTAGCCTATGTTGCATGGAAACGGAAGCGGATACGTGGAAACGGAAACGTATGAAAGCGTAGAAGCGAGATTTTTCAAAAAATTAGGAAGCGGATACGTGTTGGAATCGTGTATTCATAGATAAATATATATATATATATATATATATATTTTAAAATCTAGAGCTAAACGTTATATGATTAAATTAAAAATAAATCAATTATTCATTATTAATAATTTTGAAATGATTTCATATTAACACTATGGAAATACACATAAAATAAGTTTAAATAAATTATTATATTCATTATTTTTAGTACTTCATAAATAATTGACAAAATATATTTGAATATATGCTATATCTTTAATAAAAACCTTAATACATAAAGATACTTTATAGTATTAGTTTTAGTATTTGTATATATCTATTCTCTACTATTAGATTTTGGATTTTATATGAATTAAAAACTATTAATTTAAATTTTTATTGATTTATACAATTGTGTCTTAAAAATTGGAAGCGTGATTCCAAAACGGAATCGTAAGCTTCCAACAGGGTTTTAAAGAGAATATTTTGGAAACGTATTGGAAGCGAGATTCCGCAAGCTTCCACGAGGTTCCGATTCCGATTCCGATTCCGAAACGGGAAGCGGACGTCCGATGAAGCTTCCATGCAACCTAAGCACACTAGTTGGAAACTAATAATGTTTGGGCTTCAAATATACATTTTTTATACAAACATAATAATGGAATCAGTGATTACCAAAGGTCGATATGTCCGAGTGGTTAAGGAGATTGACTTGAAATCAGTTGGGCTTTGCCCGCGCAGGTTCGAATCCTGCTGTCGACGATTTTGGCTTCTTTTTCATATTTTCTAAAAGCGAAGTCATTCATATAGCTTACAGCCTTACAAAACCCAAAACGTTAATTATTAATTATTAATCTATTTAATAGTGAAGTACAAATGGAAAATAACCCTTAATTTTCTTAGTATTTACCAACTTATGACACTTTCTTTAATAATAACTATCCATTTAAAATTATCATTAATCATCTATCTACCTAAATATTCTCTAACTGATACAAAAATATATTTTTCCACAAAAAGGGATTTTGAATATGCTATATACGTGAATCACTTTTAATTGGCCAACATTTTAATAATTTTAAAAAGCTCTATCAATTTAAAGTATATAAAAGAAATAATATCAACTATAAAATATTTAAAAGTTACAATCTCCCCATATCTACCTAATAAATTTATTCTATTAAAACATATATAGGTGCGATTCAATTATTTTAATATACTTATTAAAAATTAAAAATTCTTATTAATTATTTAAGAAAAATACTATGCAAAGAGAAACATAAATATGATAAAAATATAAAAATGAATTTCTAACAAAAATAAAAAATATATCCACCCTTATGGGACAGGTTATAATCAAGTTAGTTTTAAGGAAAATATCATTTTCTGACCCCAACATTTTTTATTGTGCTTTTTTATACTCAAACAAATCATAAGTGCAAAATTATATCTGAACAAGAAATATATTTAACTTTTCGATTCATAGCATGAAAACTTACCTTGACTAATACTGCACTAGTCAACTGTTACGTTAGCTAAAATTATGTCATTTTGTAGTGGAGGAAAATTTTAATAACTTGCATTTACTGAGATTCGAACCCGGGTCTCATAGATATTATATAGTCTTACTTATCATTCTGCTACAACATTCAATTGTTTTCTTAATAGAGTTAAAACATAGGAAAAGTTTAATAACTTACATTTACTGGGATTCGAACCATGGTCTCGCAGATATTATATAGTCTTACTTATCATTATGCTACAATATTCAATTGTTAAAACACACACACACACACACACACATATATATATATATATATATATATATTGATTTGTATATTCTAAGGAAAAAAATAATCTTGTTTACAATTTTTGTTTAGTACAAATTATAATTGCATCGATAATTTATATATTTAAATTTTCTTACACTATTACAGTACCAAATAAAACAAAAAATAACATTTCATAAATTATTCAATCTAAGCTTAAAATGACTTTTCAAATATTTATCTAATTTTAAATATTTAAATTAAAAAATATATATAATGGTGATTATAAATTTTTCTTAGAAATCAAAACTTAACTTTTAAAATAAACAATGTAAACAAATGTATATAAAATTATATACAACTTCAGAAAAAGTTATGTTAATGTTATATAAACCTATATAATTTTATGTTAATATAGGTTTATATGAAATTACATAATAAAACGTAACTTTTCATTTTAAAATTCTAAAAAAATACATAGTTTTATATATATATATATATATATTAAAATCAATGTAAGAGTTATATAATAAACATAACTTTTTATTTTAAAGATATAAAAATTATGTAGGTTTATATAATTAAAATCACTATTTAATATATATTTTAAAAAATTTAAAATTAGTTAAATATTTACAAATTTCGTTTTTAAATTAGACTGAATAATTTATGATAATATTATTTTTATTTTTATTTAGTACGGTAAGTGTGTAAGAACTTAAAATATATACATTAGTTATGCAATTACATAATGTGCACTAAATAAAATTTCTAAACCAAAATAACATTTTCCCTTAGAATATACAAATAAAAAATATAGATGTTTTAAATCTAATAAGAAAACAATTGAGATGTTGTAGCACGATGGTAAGTAAGACTATATTTTTTTTTGAACAGCAAGTAAGACTATATAATATCCGCGAAACCAGTGTTTGATTTCTAGTAAACACAGTTTTTAAAATTTTCCTCTGTTACAAAAAATGTCGTTTTAGCTAACATAATACGGTTGACTAACGCAGTGTTAGTTAAAGTAGGTTTTCATTCCACGGATCAAAGTTTGGGTCGAAAATTTAAATAAATTTTTTGTTCAGGGATAATTTTGCCCTTGTGAATTGTTTGGGTATAAAAAGGTAGGTGAAAAATGTTGCTGTCGGAAAATGCCCTTTTCCCATTAGTTTTAGGCCTACAGCCATTGCGTGCCATTTAGTTCACAGATATAAACAATACAAGATTCTTAGCAGTTGTAGCCCCTTTTTTTTGGTTGCTGATGTTCATAAGATGCCGTATATAGTTTTCAATGCAAATCACTATTATTTGGTGGTACGATGATGGATAGACAGTGGATGCCATGGAAGTACTTGTACCAAAGGTAGCAAAGTTGAAATGGAACTTACTAGAGGATTCAGACTTGTTTATGTTGGATAACATAAAACTCAAAACAAAGTTTTGGTTAAGCAGATTTGTTTGCATAAGCAAACACATATCATCCTGATTATTAGAAAAATTCAAGTATAATGCAGAAGACAATAACATAAACAGATTTATCCCAAGGTCTTGCCAAAGAAAACGAGTCTTTCCAATAAACTGCATCACGCAATGCGAAGTCATACTACAATGAAAATACCAAAGATTTTTAAGCGAAAACAACAAGAAACTTTTAAAAAACCAACAAAACTTGTCTAGGTGACAACAGACTAGACCCTTCTCAATCCTCCTCATCGATGACCTTAGTGCCAAGTCCACTGAGTCCTTCAGCAGGGATCTCGGCAACAGTGACAAGCGAGAAAAACTCCTCCTTTGCGTCTTCATCGTCGTTTCTCTTACGGGCAACACGGACCCTGATCCTCCTTGGGGGACCTCTGATTCCTCTGCTCCAGATCTGCTTGTTCAACTTCACGTCTACCCTGACGTCCTTTGTCCCCATGGCTTTCTCAGCGAACTTCCTGATCTCCTTAATGGCCTTTGGTGCCTTCTTCTTAAAGGTGCTGTTACAAGTTAAAACAAAGTGATTAGAAGAAGCCCTTAAATCTCTTAGTGCAAGAATACCTTGAATTGAAATGTAAACAACACTTTCCTATGAGTTCAATTACACCATGAACTTAAAAATCTAATTTTTAGGGCTTAACGATTGATGACAGAAAAAAACATAATCTTGAACACACTAATCAAATAGCCCACAAGAAGTCCATGAAGCTTCCTACTATAATACGGCAAGAAGAGACATATCATTACGACACAAATGAAACGGAACGATCAAGCAGCTAAGAAGTGACCAGTAAGGTTTTAGAAATCAAACCAGCTAGTTAAGTATCTTTCTAAAAATGAACTAAATAATGAAATGAAATGAAATGTTAACAACATTTCCCTATGGGTTCAATCATGAAGTAAAAAAAAAAAGATCTCGTTTTTAAGACCTGATATTTAATTACATATAGAAAAAAGATAATTTTGAAACACTAACCAAATATCCCAAAATAAGTCTAAGAAGCTTTCTACTCTAACATGGCAGGAAGAGACTAAATCTCATAACAATCAAGCAGTTACAGCATGAATAGTATGGATTTAGAGAGCTAACCAGCTGTGGAGTCGTCTGTGGAGGTTGATGGTGTACTCTCTGGTCACCACTTCCTCTTTCCTTCCCTTTTTCTCAGACATCTTCTCTTTGTCTGTGTTTTACACTCTTACCTGCATTTAACCATAAATGCAAATAACACTTCAAAAATTAGATTCTCTTGTCGGAAGTTAAACAGATCTGTACAATGCTAGTTCATTAGATCAATGGACGCAGAGTTCAGCTATGGAGAGGATAAAAGAGAGTACCTTTGAATTGAAGAACGTCGAGAGAACAGAGAGGCGACGACGGCGGGGAAGGAAGCATATATATGCGTAACTGAGTTAAACCTAGAATGATTTATTTGGGCTTTAGTGGGCTTACTTGTTGTGTCATTAACGTCGGAATTTAAGACCCATGTACGGCCCAATTCAATCTGAGTCAAAGACAAACCGGATTGCCCATCTTTGTAATTTTGTATAGTGAACTTCTCATTCGAAACAAATAAAAGTTTTTGAGGATTTCTTTCCACAGATTCCATGTTTTTCTTGTATGACTTTGGTTTAGGTAAGACGAATTTGTTTAAGTATCAGGTTATGTTCTCTTCTAAGTTTTCCATAGTTTTTTTATTTGGTTGGCTTCTTGTTCTCTTAGCTTTATAATATAAACTTTTGAAACATATACCTGAACACCCATATTTGTTGCTTGATTATATATACTAGGTTTTCGACCGCGCTACGCGCGGATTATATCTTTTAAATTTATTCAATTTTATTTTATCATTATATTAATTGTTTTGCTATTTTTAATGATTTTTTTTCATAATTTAAATTTTACTTTTATCTATTTTAAATTTATATATATATATATATATTTTTTTTTGTTCTTCTTTGGAAATGAATAATATGACTTTCAATAATATATTCCGACTAACCGAATAGTTTTCCACAATTATTTATTAGATTATATATACATTTAGTGTCAACATTTTAAAAATATTATAACACGAATAAAAAAAATCGAAGTAAGAAAAATGGAAATTAGATTTTACATCTAAATTACCAATATTAGATTGTACATTTATGTTTATATTCATTCTATTGTAATATAAAAGATAAACTATTATCAATACTGACCTTCTTTCTAAAGAATTATTTGCAGTGGGAAGATGCATATTAAATGTTTTTATAACATCCTTAACATCAATCTAACAAAACCATCGCAATTAATCCATCCTTTAAAATTACTTTTCATTGATTAGGTAAGATTTTTTTTTTTCGCACAACATACAAATTATTTATTTATTTATTTTATTTAAGTATATTAGCATTTTTTAGTTGCTTTATTTTTTAGTGTTGTTTTCTGTCAGATATGAGTTATATATTTCCATAGTTTTTAATTTCACCTTTAATGTATTTTGGGAAACTCTTTTCGAATTTTTTTGTGTGTATACATTATTTTATTTTGTAAATAATATTATATGTTATATATTAAAGGACGAAAACAATAAAAATGGAAGACAGTTTGGGATTGTTTGCCTTTCGTCTTCCGCTATTCAACTCTACTTATTATCTTTTTTGAACTAAGTCAACTCTACTTAGTTCTGATGTGATATCATACACTTATACGTACTATATTTGTGTATTATGTTCAGCCTTGTTCGTCTGTACTGAGATGCTTTTTCGGATGGTACTGAATTGAGTCTTTGTGATATACCTTTGGCTAGGCTCAGAAATCAATTTTTTATAGAAACTGATAATGGTAGTAGTTTCTTACCATAAGTATTTGCATCGAAAGCAGTTGCTCTGATTCTTCAGATATCACCAGTTGGATTGTATATGACTTGTTGGAGTCATTTTCCTGGTCATGATGCTAGAAATGGATCGGAGAATTTGGAGACAATCGTCATTTCTTAAGATTTTTTTAAAAAAAAAATTCAGAATGAGGAAACATGTATTTATGAGAAAATCTTGCAAAAATTTTGGATACCAAAACCAAAGTTTCATTGGCTTGACCCAAATCCAGCCATGTTGCTCGGAAATATTTGAACGTCCTTTATTACTCTTATAATCATCTTCCTCAACGAATCAAAACACTCCAATTTTTTTCATTTCTACTTGTTTTTGTCTGTATAGATCTCCTATGTGTTTAGTCCTTCGTTTATTGGAAGCCGTTTAGCTGGTAGCGTATTTGAAGTTTAGATTTCAAGTCTGACTTATACAATGACAAATGATTTGCTCACATTCACCATTGGTTCGTGATAAGCACAGAAGTGTGGGATTGGGCCTTTACTGGTTCCTTGCTGTAAAGAACTTATCGATTAAGATCACAAATTATCAAGAGGATTCTTCCTCAAGCTTTCTTTCTCCTTCTATCTTTTTCCCTACCTCATACTCTTCCTCTGAACTTCTCCCCTTTCTGTTACAAAATCCGATGAACCCTAATCTGGGTTTATCAGTTTGTTCTGAGGCTGGATTGTTATTGTTACCAGTAATAACTTCTTTCATGTCTTTGTGGTATCGTTGGTTGTGGTGATGGTTCAAAACCTTGCATGACGTTACTGGACATTCTTTTTTCAATTGTAAATTGCCATTGTATTTTTTTCTCTTCATGATGATATTAACAAAACCCAAAACAGATAACTTGGGAAATATTCCATTATCTTTATTTTTTTTTAACCATGACATTATCATTGTTCCAGCTATTCTTATAAAAGGAAATCTCCTGAGAACTGCCAGAAATATGGAGTGGGTACATGTTGCGAATATGAATGCATGATATATATACTTGTAATGTTGTCAGCTGGGATAAGATTACACATGTACTTGCGAATAAAATCTATGTGGGTGCTATCAAACTTTCCAATTGAAATTCAACCTTCTATTGTCCAACTATGACAGCTGCAAAGCCTCACTGATTTCTTGCAATGAAGAAGAAGAAGATAGCCAAAAGGTCTCATCATTTGATCGAATAACTATTCAAGGGAATGATTGTAAGATAGATAAGTAGGGAACAGCTAAATAGCATGCATATTTAAGTAAAAACCATACAATACTTCCCTTATCATACAGAAGAAGCATATAAATACTCATCATAAAGGGGGAAACTTATTTACACGTACATACTTCCTCTGTTAACATATACTCCCATGGTATCAACAAAGGGAAGATTATTTAACGTGCCACGAGTCTTGATTCCGCTATTTTGTCAACCTGCAAATATGATCACCCTCCTTCGAACTCCGACTTCAGCTGGTCCACTGTGAGTATTCCAATTACGACTTAAGCTTGTCCGTGGTGAGTAATCCTGAAGACAGTCCATACTCTCAAGGTGATTTGTTCTGAACCCTCTTATGTTCAAGTGTAGAACGTAGAGCTATGTAGACTATGCAAGTTTTCCATGGACGTTGAAGTTTCAAGAGCCGTTTAACATTCAAGAAATGTCTTCTGGTTTCAGTATCGAATGTTCTGAAATCCGAACCTATCATTCTCTGTGGACGAAGTAACGAATATGTTTAAAATATTAATTAGAAATTAAAATATATTCAATATTTGTATCCTAATTTGTACATTTGTTCCTGTTTAGTTCGTTAAAAGCCGAAAACTACGGTGGCTAAAGTAGATTACCATGATCGTTGTAGAATTGTGGTCATCTTCGTCTTCAGGAATCTCTGTGCCTATTGAAACTTCCGCCTCTGTTTCTTCGTGGTCCTGCACTTACAGAAACTCATCATCTATTCAAGAGTGTTATATATCAACAAAAAAACCATCAAATTTTCTATTGAAGAGTGTTACAACTAATTTACTAATTACCTGAGCTGGTTCTTGTTTCAAGAAGGCAAAGATCTCACGATTGCTAGCGTCTCGACCATTGTGACCTCAGACGCATTGACCATAACAGTAACATCTTGGCTGTGAGCCGACCTAAAACATATTTTTGAGTCAGATGGAGTTCACAACCATTAATTAAATGAGCAAGGAATACTTCACAAACAAATAAGTGAGAAATCGTGAAGGATGACCATGAGTTACAAAGTGAGTAAAAAGGGTACCTCCTATATGTTTTGTGTTGACTGTTGTGACTAACAGATCGACTGGATTTTATAGACTGTTATAAGACTCATGATCTGACAGGTAAGCATTCAGGACAAAGCCACTGCAAATGTCCATCGAAAGTTTGTTAAAACTTAGAAGGGAAATAAGATGAAAGTAAATTGTTTAAAGAGTTTGCAGGTGCCCAAAACTCTCTTTTTTTTTTCAAATGATTCCCACCAAAAAAAGTAGTTCATAAGAGTACATAAACCTTCCATAGAGATCACCTCTGAGATAATAGTTGGCTTAAAAAAATTTAGCTGAATGGAACATGAATCTGTCCAAATCAAACACCAGGCCGTTCTCTCCAAGATAATCGTGTTGTGAATGGAACAGATGAGTTGTGATCGAGAAAACATTGTATCTATTTGCTTTTGGTCACAAAGAAATTGAGAAGGCTGTACACAATCTAGTCATATAAATTAGTTTCAGTCAGCAAATTTTAATTTTACGGATTCCAATAGTCTTTCATACCTGTTCATCAATACAAAGAGCTCCAGCCCAATTAGGAAGCCATTTCGTTGTGCTTCTTGCTTCCTATAAATAAACTTATATAATCGAATCATAGCTCAGACTGACCCAAACCAGTAACACGTGAGGGAAGAGAGACATGGAGATTGCCGGTAGATTTCGCTCTCTCTGCTCCCTTTTGTAGATTTGATAAATTGATTTCTGTTACTGTGGTGATGAAGGAAAGGAAGAAATAGATGGGGGATATATATACTGTGTAGTTGGTGGAATGGAAATCGATTCATGTTGTTGATATATCTGCAGTTAATGATTGAGGTTATGAATGTATACGTTAGAAAGGGTAAACTGTAAAGATGGAGGTGGTGAGATTAAAAGAGATTGAAGACGACGGAGAACTTTAATTTACAGATTAGGTTTTAAAGAGAGAATTGGATCATTATTGGGTTAAGAAGACATGTAACCAGATAATACCAAAGGCCCAGCTTCTTAGCGTCGAACATGAATGACGTGGAAAAACTGAACTTCATGATTGGTTGATTTAAATGTCATACGTGGCATGCTTCTCCTTTGATCTTATTCTCCTTTTAGTATTAGTTTGATACTTTAATAAAATGGAAGAAGTTGATTATACTTTTGTGATTCAGAAAATGTTAGTTCTATTGTTTTATGATGTTTTGTCATTGAAGATAATAATATATATGTGCAATCTTTTAAATATCTAAAAATATTTATTAGAGCATTATTATCGGTGGGTTCTCAATCCACTAAAAAAATAAAAGAAAAAATAGAAATAGAGTGTAAAAATATTTCTTATGTGCCAAAAATACTCTTCTGAAATTCTTCATACATGTGGTAGTGTATTAATAATTGCAGATTAAATCATCAGAACAAATTTAACAATGTAATATTAAAGATTAATTAACAAGATTAGTTATTATTTTGGGGGTTTTGACTGATGGAGTTGATCTTAATAAACAGGAAATATAGGATATGCAATTGCTCCAATGATTGCAAGAGGCATAATGCTAGGTCCAGACCAACCCATGATTCTGCATTTACTCGACATAGAACCATCTTCAAAGTCCCTAGAAGCTCTGAAAATGGCGCTTCAAACCTTCCCTCTTCTCCAAGGCGTCTCCGCAAAAACGTTGACGAAGCTTGTAAAGGTGTGAATATCGCGATAACGATCGGAGGGACCGGAGGGTCGCGAGAAAACAAGGCATGTAAAGAAAAGATGTCATGTCAAAAAACGCTCTGATATAGAAAGCTCAAGCTTTGGCTCTGGATCGATATGCATCAGATGATTGCAAGGTTCTTGTTGTAGCAAACCCTGCAAACACAAAAACGCCCTGATTATTTTTTTTTTTAAGTTTGCACTCTCCATCCCTGAAGAGAACATAACTTGCTTGACACGTCTCCATCATAACCGAGCTCAGGCTCACCTTGCGGAGAAGCTGAATGTTCCCATGAGGCAGAAACCACTTTTCAACTCAATATCCAGACACGGAGACACCAACCATGCAATGGTTTTTCTACGAAAACCGGAGATCAACCGATAAAAGAACTTGTCGTTGACCAGTGGTTGAAGAACGAGTTTATTTCGAGTTCTGAAAGAAAATAAGTTGCTGATTTAACAGTGTGGGCGTTTGGTCTAGTGGTATGATTCTCGCTTTGGCTGCGAGAGGTCCCGAGTTCGGTTCTCGGAACGCCCCTTTTTGTGTTTTGTTTCTTAACTTCGNAATTTAACAGTGTGGGCGTTTGGTCTAGTGGTATGATTCTCGCTTTGGGTGCGAGAGGTCCCGAGTTCGGTTCTCGGAACGCCCCTTTTTGTGTTTTGTTTCTTAACTTCGTTCAACTGGCGGCCAACTGTAAGTTCATCTTTACACAAAGCTCAACTCCAACTTGTTCAAATTTAAACTTGCTTTGATTCGATTCTACTAGTTAGGTATACCAGATTTGTTAGGTTCGATTACAATTTTTTTCTACTTTTTTGTGTTTTGTTTCTTAACTTCGTTCAACTGGCGGCCAACTGTAAGTTCATCTTTACACAAAGCTCAACTCCAACTTGTTCAAATTTAAACTTGCTTTGATTCGATTCTACTAGTTAGGTATACCAGATTTGTTAGGTTCGATTACAATTTTTTTAGTAGAAATTATAGTGTCCTTCTCCAGAGAGGTCTTTAGAGTAGAGAGAGAGAGAGAGAGGAGAAGGAGGAGGAATCGCTTTGTATAGAAGCTAAAGAAAAGCCAAAATATCTAAAAATACTAAAGCTAGCGAGAGGAGGAAGAGAGCTTCTCTTCTACCCGCGCGCGGTAAATAACAAGACGACGGCAACGGAGGAGCTTATGTTGCCAATGGCAGAGTCAAACGGCTCCGTTTCCGTGGACGTTGGAACCATCTATCTTGGTGGCAAGGTCCTTTCTTTCAAGTTTTGAAATTGATTCCCATTTATCTCAGTTTTATGATTGAGATTCTGTGGAACAATGTTTGTGTTATTCATTTACAAGGCTTTGTTAGATTTTGACTGATTTGTGATTTGCCTATTTTACACATTTGAGAGAAGCTCATGAGCATTTTTTTTCTTCTTTTCATGGAAAATCCTTTGCTTGTGGATTTGTGAAGCTTGATACTTTCCAAATGGGATTATTCTTGGGATCTTCTTCTCTATTCTAAGTTATCTTCTTCTTATTCCTTCTCTTACTTCCTTTTGATTTTCTTTTAGAAAAGGAAGACTCCAGCTGTTTTTGTCTTACCTTTGACCTTTTGTTTATTAAGATGATGATTAAGACTAATCCTTCTTTATTGTTTCGTTAACGCTCATATTCCTCCATCACCTAAGCTCTTTTTTTTTACACTGTCTTTCCCTTTTTTTAAATAAAATATAATAACCACAATAATTAGCATTAAAGCCATCCTTTGGATGATGATGAATTGATGATGATGAAGTTTTTTAATTTTGTTTTGGCCCGTTAAAGTAGAATGCTGCACATGGAATAGCTCTAGCAATTTTCTCTTTTTTTGCCTTTGTATTATATTATTTCCCACCTAAAGTAAACTGTGTCATATTCCTAACTTTGGTATGAGAAGACAATGGTATAGTGTTTGGTTTAAAGTTCAGTTTCCTGTTGGTGTGGTTGTTACTTTTGTTAAAAACTTGCTGGTTTCTTGGGTTCAGGAGCATCGTGTTAAAACTGCGTGTGGTGTCGTGTCCGTCATTGTCTATGGAGATCGAGAAAAGCCTGCATTGATTACTTATCCTGATCTGGCCCTTAACCGTAAGTCTTAAGGAATCTATACATGCACCGCACTGCAGGATCCTTTTATCTATTGAGTATTGTCTGTTGCTTCTTCTTCTTTCTTCTTAAGATATGTCATGCTTCCAAGGATTATTCTTTTGCCCTGAAGCATCTTCCTTGCTGCTACATAACTTCTGCATCTATCATATCAGTCCACCTGGCCATGAGGTTCATAATTTTAGTTTCTCTTTTTAAGTTTCGCAAAGAGCCCTATAAGTCCTCTGAGCCCTTCTTGCATTTCACCTGAGCTCCTCTCTCCTGAAAGCATGGGATTAAAGCTTAAGCCTCTCAAAACCAGACTCTCGGCTTAAGTGTATGTGCAGCTATTGTTTCCTTGGTTCTAGTTTTACTGAGGGATAATCTTAGGGGCTTTTGTAGATATATAGAGCAATTGAGCAAACACCAGAGAGATTTGAGGAAAAGAGGAAGAAGGAACATTCAAGCCATCCTCATAACACATTATTTTCCAGTCAAGAAGCCACAGATGTTGTTTCATTATTTCTTTCTTTTTTTTTTGTAAATGTCGTCAAATGTTTTGTTGTTGTAACTTTGTAACAATTCATTTTGTGATTGGACTCAACAGATTATGTAAATCCATTTCAATAATAATTTTTTATTGCATATGATTATTTCTTAACTTTTTCTCCCAAAACCACCATTCCAAACACATCTTGTGCATTTGCCTCGCAGAAGGACAAGCTGTGGTTATCAGACAGAAGATAAGAGATAGCTGGAGTGGAAGCTGCATCAACCATCACACAACACATAGCTCAGCTTTATAGTAATTTTGTATATCTATCGACAAGAATATGGTCAGACCACTTTAACTTGTAATGCACGCAATGAGACAAAACGTGATAGTTAGGTCTAAAATGACGATTTTAATAGAAGTTGACAGAGACGACACATACAACTAGAACTTTGTTTTTAACTAATCCAAGATCATTTCATTCTACTCAACTGGATATCAGAAATCCCTAAAGGGCACAAGACGACCGGTACCATGTTTATCTGCTTGTAGTCTTCTATCTTTTTTTTTTGAACAAGTAGTCTTCTATCTTAGCGCCATAACGGAATTCATTTTTGACCAACCTAGTGATAATATGTTATGATTTAGGGCATCTCCAATAAAACACTATTTTTCTCTCTATATTTTACACTAAAATAGAATAATTNGAACAAGTAGTCTTCTATCTTAGCGCCATAACGGAATTCATTTTTGACCAACCTAGTGATAATATGTTATGACTTAGGGCATCTCCAATAAAACACTATTTTTCTCTCTATATTTTACACTAAAATAGAATAATTCTATTATAGAGTAAGTTTTGCTCCAATGGTTTACTTTATAATAGAGTTACTCTGTTTTTGTGGAAAAAATAGAGTAAAACCATGATTTCACTCCAAATATATAGTGAAAAAGTGAGTTTACACTATTTTCTCTACAAAAATAGAGTAATTCTATTATAAGTAAACCATTGGAGTAAAACTTACTCAATAATAGAATTACTATATTTTTGTGTAAATTATAGAGAAGAAAATAGAGTTGGGTTGGAGATGGTCTTACGTGAAGGATTTCTTTTGTTAGTTTATAACAGCTCAAAAGTAAATATTTTATTGATTAGTATCTAGTCATACGTTCATGCTGCCATTATTTCACTTTTGGTTACAGTATATATTGATTTAAATAAATCACAAAATATTATTCATTTCTGATAATATGACACATGATATATTCGATTACATCACTAGAGTTGATATATCGAAGCACCTTATCATGCTTTAATAAAGTAAAATCATCTTTACCCAATTTTCCTTTTTTTTCTCACTTTCTCCACTGAAATATATAAAGCAACATGAAAATCATCTGCAAGTGGAACGTTCACCTCCTTAATTATATAATCATCTTTTACTTTTCTTATAATATTTTTTTTTTTGATGAGAACTGATTCTATAATGTTCTTTGTCATAAAGGATGAAAACTTGGCCATAACTTGACAATGAAGAGACAAACGGTCTTATCTCTAAAACATTCAAGGAAAAAGTGTGATAATGAATTAAGGATTATCCTTTGGATTCTTTTTACTTCTCTTTATAATAAAGCAGAGTCCTTTGTGAATCTTTCTTTATTCGTTTTTGTCCTTTTTAGTGACAAAATAAAGAAAGAGGAAGAAGGAATCTAAAATAATTCTAATTTGTCCTTTTATACTTAGATTTTATTTTTAAAATCTTCCGTTTGGAAATTTCATTTCTTCTCTTGCCAACTTCGTTTGATCTTGTCGTAGAAACTGGTGTTGAAAATTTGAAATCTGACTTACATTATTCAGGTTTTGGACCAACAACCAACAAAAGATGAGCATAGTTTTCGTGTTGTCTACAGCAACGCATTGCCCACACCATTTTCATGGAGCTTAAATTTAGTTTTTTAACCAAAACACAACCGATGCTAGCTTTGAAAGAGGGATAGAGAGTGAGAGAGATAGTATAACTTTAGAGTCTAGGGATTTTCTCTATTAAGAGAGAGAAAGTAGTAACTGTGGGTTCTTGTGCAACTGTTTGTTCTTGGGTTTCTCACATGAAAGTATAGTTTTTAGAGACACTGAAATCTCACACACTTATACACACTCACACACGCGTAAGTTTATTATTATTTTTTTATTTGTCTGAGCTTCACTTCTGAAAGCATCTTGGATTGCGTGACACTTCCACTTTCTCATTCCAGGGAAAGTTGAAGACACACGAAGTTTGGGGAGGTTTAGGGTTCCTTTAAGGTTCTTTGTCTGTGATTTCTTAGTCTTGAGAATGAAGCATAAGGGTCGTAGAGAGAGAAGTGTTGTAGTGGGGAAGAAAGTCATGGTTGCTGTTAGAGCTTCAAAGGAAATCTCAAAAGCAGCTCTTCTTTGGACTTTAACTCACGTTGTTCAACCTGGAGATCGCATCAGGCTTCTTGTTGTTGTTCCTTCCAGCTATACAAGTACTCATTTCTTTTTGCCTCTTCCCTTCTTTGTCCTTAATGACAATCTTGTTGCTTTGGCTGCTTCTTGTTCTTTGAATGGTGACAAACTTTGTCTCTGTAGTGCCACTTGTTCTGTCTGCTTGTATTGATTCTTAAGTTAAATATTTCATTTTTTTGTATTGGTCTTTCAGGTAAAAAGATTTGGGCATTCTCGAAACTTACCACAAATTGTGCGTTAGGCCATGGAAGATTTCTTGCTGGAACAAACTCAGACCAGAAAGATGATATTCATGAGTCTTGTTCTCAGATGCTGTTCCAGTTACACAATGTTTATGATGCAGACAAGGTAAAGGACCCACTTATATTCATGTAGATTTTAAAAGAAAAAAGATAACATAATGAGTTTCATTTGATTTAATTATGTAGATAAATATCAGAATCACAATTGTTTTTGCTTCACCTGATGGAGTTATTGCTGCTGAGGCCAAGAAATCTAACTCAAACTGGGTGGTTTTAGATAGGTAAAGACCATACATATATGTTTCAAATGCATAGCTTTTGAGTTGTGATTTACCTTTTTGCTTCTGAAAATTTGTAAACAGAGGACTAAAGTATGAGAAGAAATGCTGTATTGACCAACTTGAGTGCAATCTTGTGGTATTCAAGAAGTCACAACCAAAGGTTATTCGTCTCAATTTAGTGAAAAATGCAGATACAGAGCATCTAGAAGCTTTTTCCAGGTTAACCTCAAAGTCTGTCGTCTCTCAGAGAAGCTCTAGACCTGGAAGAAAGCTGAGGGAACCGTTTATGACTCCAGCTAGCAATCTAGACCAAGAAGGTTCTGATCTGGGGACTTCATCTATGTCTAGCTCTGATGCAGGAGCTTCACCTTTTCCTGCTTCTCAAGTCTTTGAGGGCCTTAATCCATGGGTCAGTGATGGAAACAGGAGTTTCATTGAATCTGACACTGACTCAGATGGAGAGAAGTGGAGTCCTATATCAATGGCCTCCTCCTCATCTTATCGTCCTGTCACAAAATCTGATATTCTGAGTCCCAGTGGTGATCTAACAAAACCTCATACAGAAACTCCAAGAAAATCAAGATTTGCTTCTGTTCTAAGGCTAGGTTCATCCAAGAAAGAACCTGACGTCCGTAAAACTGATACATGCTCAAACAAAAGCGTAAGAGAAGTGGTGTCTTTATCAAGAAAGCCAGCTCCTGGACCTCCTCCGCTATGTACGGTATGTCAACACAAGGCACCTAAATTCGGAAACCCTCCAAGATGGTTTACTTATAACGAGCTGGAGACAGCAACAAAGGGTTTCTCTAAAGGGAGTTTCTTGGCTGAAGGTGGGTTTGGTTCTGTTCACAGAGGAACTTTACCAGATGGTCAAATCGTTGCTGTGAAACAGTACAAGATTGCAAGCACACAAGGTGACAAAGAGTTCTGCTCTGAAGTTGAGGTCTTGAGCTGTGCACAACATAGGAACGTTGTAATGCTCATTGGACTATGCGTGGAGGATGGGAAGAGATTGCTGGTTTATGAGTATATCTGCAATGGTTCTTTGCATTCTCATCTTTATGGTAAAACTTTCTACTTCTGGTATAATATAACAGAACATTTCTGAAAAAACTTGCTAATAAAGGA
This sequence comes from Erucastrum elatum, assembly GCA_900406325.1. NCBI lineage: Eukaryota > Viridiplantae > Streptophyta > Magnoliopsida > Brassicales > Brassicaceae > Erucastrum > Erucastrum elatum. Next base: position 23,618 of record OVBX01000402.1, read on the forward strand.
AAGTTTTTTTTAGGTTTGAGGAAAGAGCCGTTAGGATGGTCAGCGCGGCAAAAGATTGCGGTTGGAGCAGCTCGTGGGTTGAGATACCTTCATGAAGAATGCAGAGTTGGTTGCATTGTTCATAGAGATATGCGTCCTAACAACATTCTCCTCACTCATGATTTTGAGACTTTGGTAATAATAGTCATCTTAACTTTGTCTTTTGCGTGTGTGCAAAGATTGAAATTTTATAACAATGTCTAGGTTGGAGATTTTGGATTAGCGAGATGGCAACCAGAAGGAGATAAAGGAGTGGAGACTCGAGTGATTGGGACTTTCGGGTACTGTTATTGCATAATCTTGATTTACTTGTTAAACACGTTAATGAAGCTTGAAGTTTTTTTTTGATCTTCAGGTACTTAGCACCTGAGTATGCACAAAGCGGACAGATTACAGAGAAAGCAGATGTGTACTCTTTTGGGGTTGTCTTAGTTGAGCTTATCACAGGAAGAAAAGCTATGGACATTAAACGTCCTAAAGGTCAACAATGTCTCACCGAATGGGTAAAAAGTCACAAATGAACAACATCAAAGTTTCAGTCTTTAGGGTTGTTATGATGCTTACAAAGAAGAAACATTCATTTTTGTTTTGTTCAGGCAAGACCGTTGTTGCAGAAACAAGCCATTAAGGAGATTCTTGATCCGCGTCTAATGAATTGTTACTCTGAGCAAGAAGTTTACTGTATGGCTCTATGTGCATACCTCTGCATTCGCCGTGATCCCAGCTCAAGGCCACGAATGTCTCAGGTTTGCTGTCAATCATATCTCTCATCTCAAAAACACTTGCATTAAAAAAAATTACAATTTTTCCGAATGTTAAATCTTCTTTGTCTGCTCAATGAAGGTGTTGCGGATGTTAGAAGGAGATGTTGTCATGAATCAAGTTTAGAAGCTTCACTGCGAAAGGGTCTTCCCACGGAGTTTGTAGACTATTTTTAGAGTTGGAATGAGTTTTATTTTTGAATATGTAAAAGTTGATAGTGAGACAGAGATTCATGTCAAAATTTGTTTGGTTACAAAGATTGCTGCGAAATTGGTTTTCTATCTATTTCGATCTGTAAAGCTTTCTCACTCAGCTCTAGACCTACCATCCGGCTTTAGGCTTAATGCTTTATGCTTTAATTGTCGGTTAAACCCGCTAAGACAGACAGAATGTTTGCTTTATCGTAAATCTCTAAAAGTTCGACATCGGTAACGAGCAAACATGTAAAGCACGAAGAGTAGTATAAAAGAAGTTGCAAGGCGACTCTACAAATCATACCTTTTTCGGCTTTTTGGGATCAACTGTAGTATCTGTTCTTATCAATTTAATATCTGATATTTAACTCATCCGGTTACACGATAAGAACTCTATTTTTTTTTAAGGAGAAAGTCAGTTAAGATAGTTTGATATCTATTTCACATGCGTTGTACTACTGCAAGGGTCCGGCTCAATCCACCAATTCTCTATTATAATTTTTGGTCATTCAACTTTTAAGATTTTAAATTCTGATCTTTTAGTCAATCAAATTTATGCATTTTTCACCTTTATGTGACTAATAATTCAAAGTGGACTAACGAGCCAATGTTACTAAGTTTTAGTGGTGAAATTAGGTCCATCACTAAAGAGTTGGGTTAAAATTTATTCTGGAAATCTAGAATTCACATATTCATAGTAAGCTCATGCATGATTCAGTGTCGTTAACCAACCAATTTAAGAATTAGGGTCAAGCATATTCTTTAAATTTTCGAATTTGATCGAGACCCTTTGCTTAGCAAGAAAATTGACCATGAGCCTTTTGATTTTTTCACGACATTTTACATATCCGTGTTGACGGTATTGTTTTAAGTCGAAAAGTCTGTTATTTTCGTATTTGGCTGCAGTATTGGCAAATGAAAGTTGAAAAAACGCAAACCTTTGAGAGATATTATTTACGGATAGGTTAAATCAGTTGTAGATGATTTACTCATTAATATACTCTCCTTTGTCCCGACAAGAGATGATGTGGGCCTGTGGCTATGATGAGCATTTTGTCTAAGCTAAGCAACAGCCAACAGCTGTCTCTTTGGCTATTGGTGCCAAGACTTATCTTTGATGATTTAGGATAGTGATGAAGATGAAACTGACTCGTGGCACAATATCTCTGTCGCTGTTTCTGTTAGGGACTTTGCTATTAGCCTATTACACAAGGCAGTGGTTATAGAAAGCCTTCACCTTTACTGTGCCTCAGAGAATGTAACGCTTCGGAGATCGCTTTGTGCGTGACTATTGTCGGTGAAAATGGATTACGAGCAAAACTACGAGCAAGATTTCTCTGAATTTGATTCAATGCTCAAGAGGTCTCTGAATCTTGCTACCAACCATAAAACTACGAGCAAAACGCTTGAATCTGAAAAAGTAAAACCGAACCGAAATCGAAATTGATTAAATATCCAAATTTTCAAAAGTTTGGTTTTTAGAGAATCGAAACCGAATCTTAGGGGTGGGCAATTTAACCGATCTCCGAAGCCGCACCCGAACCCAACCTAACAAACCCGAACCAAAATCCGAACAGAAGTAAAAAAATACCGAACAGAAATGACTCAGGAGAGATTGAATATCCGAACACGAACGAATAATATCCAAACCTGAATGGATATTTGAAGATTACCGAACATATATATATATATATATATATATATATATATATATTTAACCTTATATTTCTAGTTTACTCTTCTCATTTTATTCAAAATATTTTTAACCGTCATTCATAGTTTAAGATCAGATAATATACATATAACTACGGATTGCTACTCATTTGAAAAACATGTCAAGCTTCTGGTTTTGTGTATTAACAAAAATTGTATCCAAAATTCTAAAAAAATAATCAAATTAATGTCTTTTTATTTTTAAACTTTATTTCCAAATCTATTAATCATTTAATCTATTAATTTTTTTTTTAAAAACAGTTAAGTTAGATGTATTTTTAAATACAAAAAACTTGAACAATGAAAATTTCGATTTTATTTTCCAAAATCTAAATAGAAACCCGACCCAAAATAACCGAATCCGAACTAAAAATATCCGAACCCAATCCAAAGTATAAAGATACCCAAAGGGATATTATATCCCTATACCGAAATAATCAAATATCTGAAATACCCGATACAAACCCGAATGCCCACCCCTACAAAATCTGATTCGACCCAATGTATTGATCATAATCGGTCTAATTCTGAGCATATGTATCTCGTTCATCCTCAACAATCATATTATGCAGTATGATACATGACCGCATGATGATAGCAAGATCCGATATCTCCCACATGCGAGCTGGTTCGCAAATGATTTTAAACCGAGCTTGTAATACTCAAAATGCACACTCGATGTCCTTCCGATACCTTTATTAATATTTTGCAAATAACTTATCTGGTTCACTTTGAGGAAGTCGGATGACGAAAGTTGGATAAGAAGGATAAATACTATCAGCTAGATATTATGCCGTGTCATATGGACGTTGGTTTACAAAAAAAATCACTTTTGGAGTATTATCTTGTACAACATCATCGAACACCGGCGAACGATCTAGAACATTTATATCGTTTAATGTTCTTGGACATCCAAAAAACGCATGTCAAATCCCTAGATCATGAGATGCAACTACTTCAAGTATAAATGTGGTGGTTCCCTTATCTCCCATAGTAAATTGACTTTCCCATGCTGTTGGACAATTTTTCCATTCCCAATGCATGCAATCAATACTTCCGATCATCCTTGGAAACCCCCTCATCTCAGTGACATGCAATTTTTTTTTTTGCAAATCATCTTGAGTTGGAGCTCTGAGAAACTCTTTCTCATACAAGCGTATGATTCCTTTACAGAAACGGCGCAAGCACTCCAATGCTGTAGTACCTCCTATTTTGATATATTCGTCAATTGTATTGGCAACAACACCATACGCAAAAATTCACATGGCAGTAGTGCCATTTGCTAATGGAGAAACACCTTCCTTATTTGATTCATCAACTCATTGGGTGAAATAGTTATCACTGCTTGATAAATCTCCAACGATCCGAAGAAAAACATGTTTTCGTATCCGGAATCGCCGACGAAACATTTGTTCATCATATGTAGGCTGATTGGCAAAGTAGTCATCAGTTAGCATTTGATTTGCTGCTACATGATCTTTGTTGAAGTATTTTCTCTTGCCACGAGATGCATGATCTTCCTCATTTTTTTCTCGGCGCTCTCTAAACCGGTGTACAATATACCCTTTTCAAGCTCACAATGTTTTTTGTACACTTCGATATCGAAAGGAAATTTTGATGGATCCATTAATATTTTTTTGTAAGATGAGATTGTGTTATTGATACATTTACGGGAAAATGAGTTTCCATTTATAAAAAAACTGAGTGGATGAAAATTATGGATTCTACGCAAACATTAAATTGATATTAATAATAGATAACATTGGATTCTCTTACAAAATCAGAAAGTCACAGATAGCATACAAACAAAAACTATTAAAGTGAAAAATGACACACATTATTAAAGTCGAAAAAAACAAATACAAATTATTTAAAAAAAAAAATACAAACAAGCATTATTAAGAGAGAAAAAAATCAAACATACAGTATCAAAGATGAAAAATACAACCACACATTATTAAAAGAAAAAATATTAAAATACGAACTTAAACTTAACATCAACTAATTTCCAAATAGATCATTGCTTAACTTCTCTAACAGTTGTTTGTTCTTATTATTAAGATGTTCTTTTTCACTTAGCTTCAGATACATCTTCATTTTTTTTTGGTTTGAGTCTTTTCTTTCATCAATCGATTTGTCTCCTCTTGAGTCTTGGCTATTTCATCCAATCGTTCCAATTCTTACTCTTTGAATTATCTGTATTCATTCTACTATTTGTTGACTGTTTCCAAAGCTGTGCCTTTGCTTTTCTTTTTGCCTTTTTTTGTTGCCTCTCTCCCCATTGGACAAGGACTTGAACCTACAGAGTTCAATCCTACGGAGTTCGAATCATTGGCATCACTCTCTCGTGATCTCTAATATCCACTACTTGTAGAGCCAGTATTTCTTCCTACTTGACTATCATAGCGCGGTTGATCATGAACAGCAAGCCACTCTGACATTAAATTAAAATGTTCATTCTTACCACTTGAATATAATTTGTGTGTTTTTACCAAGACATCATTCTCCGACCATCCGCTTTGTTGCATACGCCTAGTGTTATCGTAGGCGCCACTCCATTTGCTCAACTTTTTATTCATATAGTTGAAATGACTTCTGCATGAAAATCCATCACGGAGAGGATCAAATGAGCAATGCTCACTACAATATTCAACAATTTTACTCCAGTATACTTGGGTTTTCTGATTCCTGCCAACAATGATGTTTGTTCCATATTTAATCCATCAACTAAGCAGAACCAAATTTTGATCGGTGGTCCATTTAGTTCTTCTACGGTGAGATTGAGTTGAATCATCTGCATTTTCTTCTGGAATGGGTTCACTATCACCGCTCATGCCACCAAGAGCTATTTGCGTAGAAAATCTGGAAATTCACTTGCTCTCGGAACATTTTCATCACCCGTTGGAGTAGAAGAAATAGGAGGTCTTTGAGAAAAATATTGCATCATCAAACCTTAATTTGAAGGATAATTCGGAACTGATGACGGCATAAAGAAATTTAGTGAAAAACCACAATTTGGCAAATTTTGGAGTTGGTTGGAAGTTTGGTTTTGAAATTGATAATTGTTGGTTTTGGAAATTGAAAGGAAAATTAGAAGAGTTTTGAGTGTTAAATAGATTATTATTGGGATCCATTTAATAAAAAAATATGATTATAATGAAAAATGACGTTTTTCTGTATTCAAATGAAACGAGAGTGGTCTCTATTTATAGATAAAAAAATCCTAAATTTTGATATAATTTTTATTTTTTTCAAAATTTTTTATTATATAATAAATACGTTTGAATTATTGGGTGACGATAAGAAATAAAAGAAATCTGAACAGCCAATCAGAACACATCACTTAACTTAATCTAGATTTTTTAAAAAAGCAAAACGTGTATATCCAGCGCGTGGGGTACACTCGCTCACTTTTCTGCCCAATAAAAACGTGACACGTGGCGAAGATGGACCAAAAAAAGAGTTTCAATCTTTGAAACTTTGCAACGGATATTTACTCCAGCTGGATATACTCATATTATCAACTAACCCCATTGCAAAGAGTTTTACAGTTCAAACAACTTCTCAACACCCTCATTGCTTATGGTCTAAGTTAGTTTCCTATTCTATTATGTAAAGGACTTGCTAGACAAATTTATGTATTTGTATAAATAATCCTATTAGTTAAAGATAAACTATTATACTGCTTAAGTTTCCTCCAAACTTATCAAATTCTTCTCTAACTGACCATATATTTACATGCTACCAAGGTAACTCTGTCGTCTTTCACATCCTGTCTTAAAATTTACAGGACCATAAACATTTTAGTAGTAGTAAATTTTAAATAAATATTATCTTCTTACCATTTGAGGGTTATAAAGATTTATGTATATAAAATTAGGACAAAAAGACTGTTTCATTTTGCCATGTATTTCTCTCCTGTTTTATTTTAAACGCTTTATTTTGGTAATCCTTGTAATGTTGTGGCGTGCAGGTTCTGCTTCTTGCGGATACAATTTCTCAGCGGCTACGTCATCTGGAACTATATACTTACGGCAGAATTTTGCGTAATATGCTTCTGCATTTGCTCAAACATTCCCCTAAACTACAAGTTCTCCAGCTTATGAAATGCGTGGGGTATACTCGCTCACTTTTCTTCCCAATAAAAATGTGACATGTGGCGCTGGTGGGCAAAAAAAAGAGTTTCAATCTTTGAAACTTTGCAACATATGTTTACTCCAGCTGGATATACTCACATTATCAACTAACCCCATTGCAAAGAGTTCAACAGTTGAAACAACTTATCAACACCCTCATTGCTTATGGTCTAAGTTAGTTTCCTATTCTATTATGTAAAGGACTTTCTAGACAAATTAATGTATATGTATAAATAAACCTATTGGCTAAAGAGAAACTATTATACTACTTAAGTTTCTTCCAAACTTATCAAAATTTTCTCTAACTGACCATATATTTACATGCTACCAAGGTAACTCCGTCGTCTTTCACTTCCCGTCTTAAAATTTACGGGACCATAAACATTTTAGTAGTAGTAAATTTTAAATAATATTTTCTTCTTACTATTTGAGGGTTATAAAGATTTATGTATATAAAATTAGGACAAAAAGACTTTCATTTTGCCATGTATTTCTCTCCTGTTTTATTTTAAACGCTTTATTTTGATAACCCTTGTAATGTTGTGGCGTGCAGGTTCTGCTTCTAGCGGATACAATTTCTCAGCGGCTACGTCATCTGGAACTATATACTTACGGCAGAATTTCGCGTAATCTGCTTCTGCATTTGCTCAAACATTCCCCTAAACTACAAGTTCTCAAGCTTATGAAATGGTGGAATAACCGCTGAGATTTCTACAGAGGAACTGAGGGACTGAGGGAGAGAAACTGAGGAATGTTTGTCCTTCCATCTTCAAACTTTGAATGGAGATGCTACAGAGGAACTGAGGGAGAGAAAAAAGTCGTTCTTTACATCCTTCAAAACGCTGCTTGTTTAAAAACCGCTGAGATTTCTGTATACTCAGAAGGTCGTCGATTCCGGGAGAAAGAGCTGCTGATGATCAAGGAGTTGGAATCTGTGCCTAAGGCTCCAACTTCATGTCAGCTTGTAATTCGACGCACTAATGTTGTTAACCTTTCCTAGAATCTATGTTTTGAATTTCACTCAAAAGCTACATTTCGATGTGTAATCTAAAGATGTTATGTTGTTATTTTGTGGAACTTACTTTTACTTAATTATTATTGCGGGAGTTTCTTTGGTTCTAAGAGAAAAGAATCTCGAGTTTTCACTCAGAAAGTTGATTTTGTCAGAACTACACTAAAATCAAAACAAAAGAAGAGGAAAAATTGAATCTGAAAGTCTTCGAGCAAAATAGATTATATCTCTGAAGAACAGAGAAAAAAAAAGAGGATCTAGTCTACTAGTACCTTGCTACTCAAGCCTAACTAGTGTAAGGTTTATCCAAAGGAAAAGAGGTGCATTAGACATTAGGCCATGGAAGATTTCTTGCTGGAACAAATTCAGACCAAAAAGATGATATCATGAGTCTTGTTCTCAGACGATGTTCCAGTTACACAATGTTTATGATGCAAGACAAGGTAAAGGCCTCACTTCTAATCATGTAAGATTTCTCTTGGTTAATATGATCCATTAAGAGTTTCATTTGATATTAGCTATGCAGATAAATGTCAGAATCAGGATTGTTTTTGCTTTCACTCAAACTGGGTGGTGGTTTCTAGACAGGTAACTGTGACATATGTATATGTGTGTGTGTGATGCAAATGCATAGCTTTTTGAGTTGTGATTTACTTTTTTTTTGTCTCTGAATATTCTGATACTTAATCAGATGGTGGGAAGTGGAGTCCAATAAAAATGGCTTCCTCATCTTCTCGTCCTGTGAAAAAATCTGATATCCTGAGTCCCAGTGGTGATCTAACAAAACATCATACAGAAAATCAGGATTTGCTTCTGTTCTAAAGCTAGGCTTATCCAAGAAAGGACCTGACATCCGTAAATCTGATACATGCTTGTACAATAGCGTGAGAGAAGTGGTTTATCAAGAAAGCCAGCTCCTGGACCTCCTCCGCTATGTTCCTAACAACATTCTCCTCACTCATGACTTTGAGACTTTGGTAATATAAATCATATTAACTTTGTCTTCTCTTTTGCGTATGTGCAAAGCTTGAACCATTATAATAATTTCTAGGTTGGAGATTTTGGACTAGCGAAAGATAACAGATTTCTCTTGGTTAATCTGATCCAAGAGGGATTGGGACTTTCGGGTACTGTTATGGCATTAGTCATTGAGATATTCTTGATTTACTTGTTGAACACGTTAATAGGCCTGTTCTTTTCACGGTCGCTGACGCAGCATCCGCGTCTCAAAATTAACACATCAAATTCGGGAAAATAAATGGCGGAGAACAAACGAGCTGCCCCTGCTGTTACTTTTTACAAGGGACGCAGGTGTTTTCCGTGACGCTGTGTAAAACAGCGGCAGTTAAACTAGAGCTGCGTCTGATTTAATGGTGTAAAGTACGGCAGCCAGCGGTGCTCTCCACATACTTGGGCAAGAAGTCAGTTTTAATTTTGGGCAAGACCGTTGACTATCTTCGGCTTGTTACTCTGCCGACTTGACATAACCAAAATCAAAATCAGACAATCTCTGTCTCTTCACGAAGAAGAGAAAAGAGACTAGTTTTGAATGGAGAAGGAGGAAAAACCGTCAATCCAGAAAAAGGCAACCCATTTTTATACAAATCAAAAGAGGTAAGAGAGTGAGAGACCAAGAGCTTTTCTCTCTTTTTTTTAGATGGGGAATTGAATCAACAGGTGGTGGGCATCAAAGAAGAGAACAATAGTTATGCAAAAACATATACATAGGATATGCAATTGGGAAGAGTATTCTCGCGTGTACTATAAGTGTGGAACAAGATCATCTTGGATCCGTGCGCCTGGACGGATGTAAGTTACCAATAATCATAAGTTAAATTTTTTTATTTTTAAGTTCTGTTATATCTTTCTTGTGTTTGAGATGGATGTATTTTGTTTAGTTTGTTTAGTATCCAGTTATAAAATACGATGCTGTAAAGTTTTAATTTTATTTTGTAATTTTAACATTGATTTGTTCTTAATATCTGAGTATTAACAAAATATAGTGGGTATTTTATTTTTTTATTTTAAGCATGTAATTTTTAAGTAGATTTTAAATTATATTTATATATTTTTGAAACAGTAATATTAAAAACTAATTAAAAGTGAAAAAAAATATGTTTATAGTGTGGGTAATTAAATATAGGAACCTCAACAAAAAATTAGATAACTAATTGGACCACTTTATGATAATAGTAAAAATGATTCATCAGATTTATAAAAAAGAAATGTGGTCCATCTGTACGTTATAGAAGCCCAAAACTTTTTTGTTGTCTTTTCAATATAAATATTGATAATTTTTTATTTTAATTATATAAACTGTGACATGATCAAGTTTCAATTATGCGAGATTGTTATAGTGTGTACAGTATGACAAAATTTAAAATGTGTTACACGACCGTTTTATGTTTTGTAAATAAGTTAAACAATGGTTTTATCCAAAATTCGTACTTGTCTATTATATAATTTTTTTAAAAAACTTATAAATTATATAAAATATTGCTAAACATATAAAGTGACCAATAATATTTTTGTTTAAGTTTTATCCTCGTGTAGTTACAAAATTTCAATTTTAATATCAACCTTTTATAATTATTACAAACTTTAATTTATGTTATTAATATTAAAAAAATTATGGAATATGAAACTGATTATATAAAAACATAAACCATTTAATTAGTTAATAGATTTGGGTCATATCTAATTTATTTAGAAACATGAGCTAGAATAAGAAATATACCCATAAAACCAAAAGACAACGATGTCATTAATGAATTTTTTTAGTCATATCATTAAGGATATTTTTGGAAAATTTGAACATTTCATTAAATGTATAATTTGTGAATGATCTATTTTTAATAGTATTAATCAATGGGATGGTTTTGTAAGGAAGCTAAACACGATTTTGATTCAATTTAAATCAAAACTCTGAGTTTAAATATTAATGGTATAAAGATGTAATTTTTGTGAACTTGGAGATGATGAATTGATGATTGATGATTCACATTCTTCTACGACAAGAATAATAATTTATTCATTGTTACTTTCCATTTTGTAGTTGGGCCTTGGATAACAAGTAATATAAGTTCACTTTGTAAAGGAAAAGAAAAAGAATATTCCGACAGTTTTTTAGAGAACAAAAAGAATCTCATAAAGAAGACAAGTCCAATTTGTTTTGTCCGCCATCTCTATTATTTTTGTTAAAACTATTTGCCGTGGTTTTTTTTTTTGTCGTCAAACAACTATTTACTGGTTACAAAGATGATATGGTATTTCATGGCCATATGACCCAATTTCTCTTAAATAAGCCCTATTTTTAATTCCATCAAAAAGAGTTGACAAAAAGCCTATAAGAGCAACAGCATCGCTGCTCTTTTCACGTTTCTTAAGGGGGTGGGGGGGGGACCACGAGTTTTGCAAAAACCAAGAGAGCCACGTTTGTTAATTAGTAAACGTTAGTGGTTCGTTTTTAGTACTGTTTGCGGGCCCCATTAATACGTGGTGGCCCGCAAATGGCTCATCTAATTTTTTTTTTTAAATCAGAAAAAAAGAAAAAAAAAGAAAAAAAAAACTAAAAACTAAAAAACGTTTGGAGCGATGATGTTGTTCTAAGATGACATACAATACAAAAGCGAAGGTAGAGAGAGAAAACCTCAGATAGAGAGAGAGAGAGAGAGCCGAGATCTGAGTTTGGAACCGGCGATTGGCCGGCGCGTGAGCGTCCGTGCCATCGCCGGAACCTCTCTCCTTCCGTCAAGTTGTTTCATTTTGTCTCTTCTTTGCCATCTCCTACAGAATGCTTTGTCTGAGCTCTGCTTTGGAGCCATCATCCTCGGTGGTTTTCTCGGTTGGAGGGAAGACGTGTTCGGTAGAAGGGCTTGGTATTTGAAGAGCGGTCTGCATGTTTAAGTCTTGTGTCCGGGAGATGGAGTCTATCATGGATCTGTCGCCGCCGGTTCTTTCTCCGGGAGGTGGAGGCTTCCTTGGCTCCACCGCCGCCGGTTCTAGTTCCCGGGAAGAGGAGGCTTTCGCAGATCTGTCTTCGCCGGATTTTAGTTCCGATGGGTGGAGGCTCACACGGCTCTACTTTGTCGTTTTGAAACCCGTAGTCTTTTGGGTGTTTTGGTTACGAGTTTGGCTTCAGTTGAAGCGCGTTGTGGCTCTTGTTGTTAGGGTGTTTGATGGGTCAGGATGGATGAGCTTTCGGTAGAAGATGAAGCTCTCATTTACGGAGACGACGACAAGTAAAGGTACGATCGACTCTATATGGTGAAAGTAGTTGAGGTCTCGAGCGAAACCGTTCCTTGGGTGTTTGTGAAGAAACATAGCGGATGAGATCTCGCGTTTGCGATTGACTCTCTAGGATATTGGAAGCACAGTGAAAGGAAGGTGTTTGTGGGAGAGATGGTCGGGAGATCACGGATTCCGGTGTGTTCCGGCGAATCGGTGGTGGAATCTCCGATGTTTGAATCGAATCGACGGCGTTGGCTTAGATTCTAGGGTTTTCAGTTTGTTGGGCCTCGAGCCTTAGTTGCCTTTGTATTGCTCTTGTGTTTGGGCTCGGGTTTGTATTGGTACTGGGCTTTTGGCCTTTTTTAATAATATTCTCTTGACGGAAAAAAAAAGATGACATACAGTACAAGCCTACCAGGTTAGCTGTTTTAGATTTAAATAACTANTGTATTGCTCTTGTGTTTGGGCTCGGGTTTGTATTGGTACTGGGCTTTTGGCCTTTTTTAATAATATTCTCTTGACGGAAAAAAAAAAGATGACATACAGTACAAGCCTACCAGGTTAGCTGTTTTAGATTTAAATAACTATTTAAACAAAATATATATTTTTTAATTTATTTTTGGAAACAACTCGTGCAGTGCTCAATTAAAGGACTAAAACGTGTCACCCAATGACTCTTCATGGTGTTATTACAGTCATATGTCGATCTATAGATAAACAATGGAAAAATGTAGCTAGATCTTCATGCATGTGTATTAGTCTGCAAACGATATGGTTACTCAATTTCACCTTGTGTGCTAACACCTCAAGTTTTTGAGTTGTGGATTTCTTACCTATTTATACTACTCTCAGTTTTATACAAAGCTACAAAATCTTATAATTCGTGTTTACACAATGAGGTATAATTTTAAGAAAAGAAGAAACGTATAATCCTTGATTCGTCGTATATTTTGTTTTCTTTCCTATATCTATGTGAGCGGGAGTCCCATATGAGTTGCACATTAATATAAATATCACATTACTTTTTTAACTAATTGAACTGCGTTAATAGCTATTAAAGATATTATAAAATTAATTGTATAGCAATATTTCGCCATAATATTATCACCAACATTTTCACCATAATCAATAATAATTTACTAAAAAAAATTGTTAGTAAAAAATCTCACATTTTAAAAAATTACTTAAATTTTATGTAACTTTTACTTATTTTTATTAATTTTTACTTATATTTTTATATGATTTTATTAAATTTTATATGTAAATATAGTTTTTATTTATTTAATAATTGTAAGAATATTAGTTTGTTTATATAATTTTTATTAATAAAGATGTTATACGGATAATGAAAAACAACTAAATAAATTAAAGAAACATTAGCTGCAACGATCTCTGAAAGTATTGAATTTTTCCACTGGTTAATAATTCTCAATAAGTAATATTTATTTTCGAAAAAGTAATATTTATTTTTAAAATATTCTACATAATTATCAGTATTAATTAAAAATTCATAAATATGTCTCTTTAATTTGGATGTCCTAATCGGTCGTTTGGGTGACTTCTTTTCTGGACCGGATCTGATAACCACACTTGTTGGCGAACGTTAGGCCTGGGCACGGATCGGATATCCGGATTTTTGAAGGTATTTGTGATTTGCTTCGTATGTTACGGATATCTAATTTTGGTATTTGCTTTGCTTCGGAGAAATACGGATATTCGGAAAAACGGATATCCGGAAAATAATTAGATATTTGCGGATATTTGCGAATACTTACGGATATCTCATATGTTTTGATTAATACAAATAATTTTAAAATTTTGATGCAGATTTGTTTTGTCTAATATATTTTTAACGTGATATATAAAATAAAAATTAAAAGAATTAGTAAATCTACATATTTTGTAAACATTTTAAACTTAGTTAACAATTATGATAACACAAAACTTAAGAAAAAAAATATAATTGTCTTAAATTTTTTTTTCCTTTTATGTACTACTTTTATACAAGTAATAATGTAAATATAATCTGTCAAATCATATGTCAGAATAATAATTATATAGTTTTATACATATAGAACTTTAAATATAATCAAGATATACATGTACTTATATATTGTCGGATCGGATAGGATATCCGCTTCCCAAAATTTAAATATTTGTGATTTGCTTCGTTTTTAACGGATATTGAATTTTAGTATTTGCTTCGATTTGTAAAGTTACGGATATCCGGATTTTTCGGATCGGATCGAAGCGAATAACGAATCGAATCAAAATTTACAGATATTTTGCCCACCCCTAGCGAACGTTGATATGATGCTTGATCTATGAGAAAAAAACGTTAATAACAAAACGTGCCTGCTTTAACATTTTTCTAATTATTTTTTAAGAGATCAAATCATTAATGAAAATTATTATTATTATTATTATTTTGAAAGTATCTTTTTAATTGTAGTTTCTGAAAAAAATAGAGTCTTCTACAAAAAAAATTAACGCTGGGTTATTATGGAGTTGACACTTGACATCATTAGACCTTCTATAATACTCAACCCACATCACAAATCCCCCTGAACTTTTAGACTCACCAATCAACTACCTAAACCAATTAAAATCATCAAGTATCCACATATTTAATATTTTTTTGTCTAATTGCATTAAATTGATCAAATCGTGTATATTTAATTGCGTTCGTCCGCATTCCAACCGATACAAACAAAACCAACTCGAGAAAGGTTAAAAAAATAGTTTTGAGAATTTTCCAAACCCGTACGTTGTAATTACGGCTCATAAACAAAGCATAATAAAAACCAGAGAGCACCTTAGTTGTAAAGTTTATTGTGAAACTTTCATTTGTTTTTCTCGTTTCTCCATGAATTAGTATAGTTTCTTAATCTTCCTAATGCCTCGATCAGTTATTGTATCTACAATTTTTTTAAAAGATTTGTCTACTATGAAAGTAGTAGGCATATTAGTGGGGAAGTAAAGGGTTTGGGAAGTCATGTGCATTAAATTTCAGAGTGAGAAGAAGAAAAATGTGAATAACTCGATCTTGAATGTAAAATGAAAGGAGGAATCTGATAAAAAGGAGATAATGTGAGTCGGTTCCAAAAGAGAACATAGAGTTACACAATGAACTGGTTCCAAAAGAGAAAAGAAAGAGTTTCAGATTATTATTCAAAAGAAACATGTCACCTTTTCCTCTCCATTATCTGTTCCGATCCATTCAGTTTTCGTCGTCATCATTCTCTGATTCTTCCTTTTCGCTCTCAAATTAAGCGTTCAATAATGGCTACAATTCCACTTTTATTTTATATGTTTTCTAGTTTCTCGTGTAAGAAACAAAGGCCCATATATCTGCTTCTGTCTGGAAGAGTTAAGTTTCCTTTTAATGTAAAAAGTATACTTTTCTCTTCTCATACAATGATACGACTGCTCAGGATCTGTGACCATTTCAAACGTTGCTGCAGCTGTTGATAAACACGTGACGTTTCTTGGGAACAATGTCGAAAATCATTTGGGAAGAATGTAGGAATATTTTATATACTATAAGACATATGGATCAGTTTTGATTATTGAGTTAGAATCCGGATGTATTGATAAGCTTCATACTTTATCTTATATTTTATAATGTCTTTAATCTCATGATCATATACATATATGCCAAAAGGTAATAATAAAGGAATATATTGCCATAAGATTTAATGCATATGCTTATATATTGTAGTGCACTAATACGGTTAAAAGATCGAAGAGATGTATTGGAGAGTTGTGTTGATTACATACAACTCTTTGATTATATATTATAAAAGACTCATGTACATCATATTAGAAGGTTGGCGTGAAAGTGTCTCTAAAACACACCATAATAGTAGTGATTATATAAAGGAGGATTAAGGAAGGTTTGAGATTTCTTATCCATCAGAGAAATCACTAAAGAGAGTTAAAGGGAGAAAATCAATTGATGAATTGATTTCATTTTGCCATCATTAAGCATGGATTAAAGGTCAGTGTTTCTTTCTTCTTCTCTAGGAAGTATTAGGGTTGAATTAAGATAAATCTAGTTTGGTCTTGGATAGATTTCATAACTGAAATCATAAAAGTTGGTTGTATCAATTTAGACGTTCAATTTAGACGTTCGTTTGAAACTCTTCAAAACTATGTGGAATACACAAAATATTTTTTTTTTACTTTTTTACAACAACACGAAAGAAAAGTCAAAGAAAATTCATGAATACCAAAATGAATACTTTGATACTTCAATTATTTATTATAAAGATTACTTAAACGATATGATCTTTTACTTAAAATGGTCATATACTGATAACTTTACACTATATAATACATTACCAGTGATTAAAATTCAAATTCGAAATTGTGTTACTCACTTTGTTTTGATGTTGAGAAACCATTTTGATGTTCTTCATATGTTAGTATTGCTAGTTTTTGTTTTGTCACATGGTATCTCTGTGCTATGACTCTTTAGTCTTTTCTATGTGTTATTGGGGCAATAGAAAATGACGAAAACTAACGTTCAACAATCATCAAAGAATCGATACTATTGAGAATAAACTGTTGCTGTCCTAATACAATAACTTGAGAGATTTATATGTGATATTATTGTCTTCGTTTATCAGTGAACTTTTAGCAAAAAAGAAAGAGAAAGAGAGAGAACAATGACGAAGGAAGCTAAAGAACCTCTATTGTATTCTATAGACACACACCATCACCTAAGATCACTCAAACACTAACTGACATATCTCTGAGACTCTAGACAATTTATTTAACTCTGTACAAATGTCTCCAGATCTTGTTGAGAATGTCGCCATCTTTAGACAAGTAGCGTTGGCTAGTATGTAGGCAGCCAGTTTCATCTCTTGCTCTGTGCCTTCATATTCTCTCCATTCCAAGATCTCAAGATGCTTCAGTAAACACTCCGGAACAACTGTTGGTTCGGTCCAGAGTTCCATCGGACGCTTGAAACCAGCACTACATTTCAACTTAAGCTTGATAGATTGAAGTCTTGGAGCGTCATTGAGTATAGAGACAAGTAGTTTCGCCCATCTAGCAGAACATGTACATAGCTCAAGATGTTCAAGAAAGAAGAAGACAGTGCCACTAGTATATGGCGTCTTTGAAGTTGGAGAACAGAGAGACAGATGTTGCATGAAGGCAAGAGACCCGACAAAATTTTCAGATTGGTCACAACTAACTTCAATATTTGCAGTGGTCACCTCGGGCATATAACCAAACATTAGAAAGTCACTGACTGTATCCTTAACGTTCAATCTCTCCAAAGCAGGAGCGTTTATCACGAACCCAGGAGCATCCGCGCGTTTCACTTTCACGTTATTAATAGATAAGCCCTTGAGAGTAGGCACGGTGATATTGAATAACCACACGTTGTCATAACTGGTTCGGGTTATGACCAAGTCTTCGAGAGCCTTGCAACTTTCTAAAATCTTTGTAACAGATTCATCACCCGAGAAGTCAACCGACAAAAGGTGTAGAGTTTTGATTGATGGAAGAACAACTTCGAACATCTCGTAGTCACATTTGGTTTGGTTTATAGCCAAAGAATCAAGAACCGGACAGCTTCGTAAAAGACGTGTAATGGAATTATTTCCGGAGAATATAACGGAGCAAAGGTGAAGACTTTTGAGTGATGGTAAGCAGAACCAAAGGGGAGCAAACTCACCAGTGTCACCATCCACATCATATATGGTTTGGTTTATAACCAAATATTCAAGATGGCGGCAGATTCGTAAAAGACTTGGAACAGATTTGCCGCCCGAGAACTTAACCGAGAAAAGGTGTAGACTTCTGAGCGATGGCAAACGTAAACCAATAGGAACAACCTCGATGCTTACGTCACGTAGTATCAACGATTTTAGGGTTGTGCATGTTCTCAAGGAATTAGGCAGTTCTAGGGTTCTACCAAACAAGTGGAATCTCAGCTTTCTCACGTTTCGGTTAACCGCAGTTTGAACCAAAAAGTCAATGGCTGAAGCCGAATGGTTCCGGGTAAGCTTGAGATGCAACCTCTCTAGAACTGGAGCATCTTCTGACAACAAAGATCCACAGACAAAACTCGTTAAACTCTCATCATCATCGTTATCTTCGAGCGTGACGTCCTGCGCAAGATTCCAAGGAACCTCGTGCCGTTTTGATATGAGACGTGTCGCAACGCTTTCCTTAAACGTCGTCGGAAGCTTTGAGAGTATCGTCACGATCAGTTCATCTGGTAACTTGTTGAGCCTCCGTTTCACCATAATTTTTCACTACTCTCACGAATTTTACGCAGCAAAGAAGGAAACAAGGGATTAATGATATATATAGGAGGAAGGAAGGAAAAAATCAACAAAAATCTAATTTTCAAATCTTTCCTTTTCCAATTTCAATATTTCTTTTCGTAATCCTAATTTATTAATTGCCAATTACTTTCCTTTTTTAAATTGGATACCTTTCCATTTATACATGGATTCGGGCCATCAAGTTATTAATGCAGTTATTTTCAGAGTCACCCATTCATATAAGTTTGAGGACAAGGATATTGATCTCGGGATACTTGTTGGCACTTCTGAACAACCATCTGTTAACTACCTTATATAAGTAACTTATCCTCTCTTCTTTCACATTTGGTATATGATATGATAAGGTAAGATACATATGTGTGATAATGCATCTGAGTGTCTCAAAAGATTATTATTACTCGATCCAAATGAGATTTTATTGTTAGTTGATTGACGTCGTCTTCCTTAAGATGTAATCTACAGGGTTGAATATGTGATTAGATAGACTTTTTTTTTGAACAAGAGATCGATTTTTATCTATTCACCCAAAACAATGACATTTTTTTTTCTTTTTTTGGTCTAAACTATGACATTTCATGAAGACCAAATCAAAGGATAAAAAAATATTGTAGTCTGGACATGAGAGAGTAACATGTGGTGGAGGTGAGTCAAGTGTGTCATGGAAACTCTCGTGGGTCCAGACTTCAAAGACCCTTTCGTGTATGTATTAGAATAGGAGTCAAATGATTATTTATTAACCAATAGAATTATGATTATTGATAGAAAAGATTTACGTAAGTCTTTCACATTACTTTGCACAATGGCGGAAGCGATATCTATTTCATTGAAGGATACTTATATTAATCATTCGATTCTTGTTAACAATTTTTTAGGTTCTATGATGAAACATTTGGTTCTCTAAAACAGAAAAATCCTATAATATTTTATTCCAATGCATTCCTTTAAAATAACATGATTCTGATAAAAATAGAGATTGCTATTTTTCTTCTAAATATACTTAAAATCATTGATAAAGTCATACATCCAATATATCTGTTTTATACTGTTCACCTAACATACTAGTAAAACGTTTTAAAAGTACATCCTTACTGCATACCGAGTTAAGCCAACGAGAATGAAGCCTTGGAGCGTCATTGGGATACTTGTTGGCACTTTGGAGTCTGGAACCACCTGTTAACTACCTTAGATAAAAGATAAGCAAGTCCTCTTCTCTTTTTCCACTACAAGAAAACAGGCCAATACCGAGGGAAAATATCGTCGGAATGTCCTCGGAATA